>MNPL01021669.1:0-21088 GCA_002081605.1 Tropilaelaps mercedesae
TTTATATATATATATATATATTTATATATATATATAATGTGTGGACGTCCTGCGTATCATGGCATAGAGGAAGGAGCTAGCTACTATGGCCGCTGCGGAAACAGGCAATCATCGTTGTCGGGCGCGTCTTTCCATGGAACGACCGATTCCGACGCGTTCGATAGAGACGGCCAATGCGGCGCCAATGTAGGACGACGCCCGCGTAGATCTTGGCTGGGACGTCCTTCAAAGTTCAATTCCTCAACCGCAGCTCCAAGTTGAGCGGTGGGGGTAGTGGGAGGTGGTTAGAAGGAGGAGGAGGAGGAGGAGGAGGCGTATCTCTCGAATCGACCACCACCTCGTTCCTTATCCCTTGAAGAGACACAGCGAGCGGATGATTCTTCGCTTCAGTTACGCTTCTTGCTTGTCGCGGCAGACCCGTTCGTCTGCCGGCTAGTTGGTCTGCGTCTGCTCCTGCGATGCGGAGCAGATGCGGCCCGACGTGCCAGTTGGGCTGGACTGGGTTGAGGAGTTTCGACCCGCCCGGTGCGCGCTGAAAAGGTTCGGGTTCCCGGAGCAGCCGGGCTAGCGCGGAGATGTCTCAATGTTGTCGGATAGCAGTAACAGAGCGAAAAAGCAGAAGCAACGACTCCTCGGCAGCCAGAAGGAAAAGGCAACTGCGACAGAGGAGGAAGAGGAGGAGGAGGAGGAGGAGGAGGAGAAGGAGGAGGAGGGGGAGAAGGAGGAGGAGGAGGAGGAGGACGAGACACGGGCATCGAGCGAGACGAGAGTAGTCGTACTCGCGAGGGGCTTGGCCATGCGAACGCTGGTACAGGCTGTCATCCTCCGATGGCCCCCCGGGGAATGTAAGAAAAACGGAGGCGGGCCCCGTAAAGGACGATGGCTCCATTTCAAGTGGCTGAACGGAACGAACACAGTGAACAGACGACGGGAACCACCGATAGGGGAGCGGAGTAGCATAGGAGGTCTTCAGCGTCCGCGCCGCCTCAGTGAGCTCCTGCGGTCGGTTGGGCGTCTCAAAGCCACCCGGACAGCCATCTTCAGCCTTCCCCTTCAGTCTTTTCGTTTCGACCCGTTACTGTCAGGCAGAGCCCGCCACAAGCCGCCACCTGGATAGCTTAGGCGTTGATCACGCGGAATGCGCACGGCAGATGGGCTTTGTGACTTTGCGGAAGGAACAAAAAAAAACGACGTATATATTTTGTTTCCAAGAAAACGAGAGATAAAAGAACAACCAAAGAATCATGTTCGACGTTCTATGAAGCGCAATCGACATCCCGACATGGTCTGATCATCGAATTTCCCAAAAAGGATTGATTACCTTGAAAAGTGGCCGTCTCCCAGCGATTTTATGTCGCCGATGTGAGATGCGTAGTGACCTGCGCCAGCCGAGCAAAGGATCCCTCCACTCTGAGCCCATTAGCAATGCGTAACGGGGCAGGTGACGCGGCATTACCCCGGGGGCATCCAAGCGACACGGGCACGGGACGTGTCATCTCACAAGTATGCGGCTCGCTTGCATTTCGAGTCGCTAATGCGCGCCGACTTCGGCCTGCATCTTTGCCGGACGCAGTCAAGAGCCGCCCTCTGTGCCGTAGCGGCCTGACGGATGTTAAGAGCGAAGCCGTGCGCCCTGACAACAACGAAGCCCAGCGTCCACCACAAGCACTCGTGGCGTCGCCGCCGCCGCCGTCGCCGCCGCCGCCGCCATACGCAATTGTGGCAGAATGTAGCAGCGACACAAATCCAGCAGGCCTTCCTTCGTCGGGCATCACTAAGCCAGGACGACGCAGTGCGTTCCGCGAAAGGACAGGGGGGCTGCGGTGGTTGTATTGTTTGAACGCAACAAAACCCGTTCTTCTGCTAATGGGACCTTCTTTCCTGGCTGTTTATACCTATCTTGCCACCGCCGACCTCGTACGGCCTTGAGCACAGCCCAGTTTCCTTTTCATGGCCTCTCTGCGGCTGACTTTCCATTCGCTTTTCGCCAGAGGATGGCTTTAACTGGTTCGGCTGTGGCCCCCGGCCAGCTGGGCATCCTCAACGCTCAGCGCCACCAGCTTCATCGCCGTGTCCTTTCTTCAGTTCGTAATACTTGCTCCTTGTTTCCATCTCCCGCCATTACCAAGAAAGCGTCGGATATGGCCAGCGCCCGACCGATAGGGCAATGCAGAGGACATTGGCCAGCCGTCCAGCCCTGAGAACGAAGAAGGTCGAGAAAAGGGGGGGGACAATGTGGTGAAGAGGACGAGTGCAGCGGAGTGCGTTACTCTCCATTAGTTGCACGGCTCCCCTCGCGCCCACCCGCAAAACCCTGCAACCTTCACCCGTTCAAGGAGCGTCGCTGTCCGCGACACGACGCGCCTCTGAACGAGCTGGCGTGCCCAGCCCTTCTTGACAGATCAAGGACCCTGGAAGGCCCGAGGCGGTTGGAAAGCTAAAGGGTGGCGGCAAGACGAGTGACCCCTTGTCTGGTGTCCGCTTTTCACTGGAAACAAGGGGGACGAAAGGGGGCCACAGCAGAGACAAAGTATGGATCCAGGCGACGCTTCAGGACGACAGGACATGGGTTTCCGCTGCCGTGGTCCAACTTGAAACACGTTTCGCTCTGTAACGGGAACGCAAACGTCTGCTTTTCTCCTTACGAGATGCCGGTGCAAAACAACAAACTTCGCTACAAAGCCGAACGGGGGCCAAGAGACGCGACGTTCGTCACCTCGCGATGACTACGGCCCCGGCCTGATACCTAATCAACAACTGGTGCATTTCGCTGTACCGACGTCAACTATACGCAAAATAATGCAGACTATACGAAAAAAAAAACGAACGAGATGACGCCGAGCTTCGCTAAGTTGGCATCGCTCTGTCTGTCTGCAGAGTTGTCCCTCGAACGTATCCTTGCAGCCTCCTGACGAAAGGATACTTGACATTCGCAAAAAAAAAGACACCACACCTCTTCAAACTTTTATTTAGCTAAAAACTAGCCGCCTTAGGTTTAATGGAACATATTTTATGACTTATGGTGATGAAAGGGAGTTACTGTCAAGCTTTTGCGGACCATACCCAGGCGTGACGCAGGACGTAAGCGAACCGCCGGTGAGTCGTTTTGTGGACACCTTTTGGAGATCTTCTAGCTAAGAGATAAAAGTTAGCCAAGTAGGACGGAGTAGAACTTCGAACGCGCCCGTCACAACCAGTAAACGCGGTTTGAATGCGAATATAACAACGACGCGTTACAGATAGTCTCGCCCATTGTTCCAGCTCCCTATTTTGAAAACCTTCGCGTCTTCGCAAAGCGACTGGAACAGATGACATGAAGTCCTGCTACGCTGACCGGTTCCAGCACGAGCGCCACGACTGCTGTGGTAATTCTCTAGGTAAACACACACACACACACACACACACACACAGTGCGGCCAGGCAGTTATCGTTGCAACTGCGAAAAATTGATGCGAGTCCCTCGACGCACACGTCATCTGCAGCTTCGAACATCGCTCACAACACTACCTCGGGTCACCATCGACAGGCCACCATGGGCTTGAAATTCACCCAACGAAGGCGGCGGCGGGGGCGGCGGCGGCGTTCCTATCGTCATCGTGTAGCAGGCCTCGCTCCTCAAACAGCTATCGACCAAGTTGCACCTTGGCCGACGACTAACTCGGCTGCGGGGAGCGCCGCGAGCACGCGTCCTACTTCGCAGTCGTCGTCAAATCCGGGGTTTTGCGAAGGAAAGAGATTCGGCATCGGGCACAAGCACTCAACCCGTCCGTCTGTCACTTCTCAAACCCTTCCACGCTCTGGCTTCATCTCAACTGAACGAACAACTACAGCTTCACTCGTTCGACGTGGTTATGTGTGTCACGCGGCGGTCTCCCCCTATCGAGTTCGCGCTTCCCCGTGCCACGCTCCGGTCCGACGAAACGGTGACGCGTCACGGGGTCGCCAGGGGAATATGGAGCAGGGGCATAAGCCTGTCGTCGGGGGGCGGCGTTAGGCTTTACGCTGAGTTCAGCCGTAGTACCGACTAAGCTTAGCATGAAGTGTAGATGACAAACGATCTATGTGCAACGCGGGTGCGTTTCTGTGTGTGTGTGTGTGTGTGTGTGTGTGTGTGTGTATAGTAGAAATGTTTGTGTCATTTAGATGCGGTATTGCATACTAGCAAGAAAATACGCCGGCGCAAGGGAGCAAGTGTGCTTCACGAAGCTCGATAGACTGCTAGGTGGGCACCGTTTGGGCCAGCTGCAGCTGATGAGTGTCCTGGACAGACTCGTCTGGCCACCACCTATTTTGAACTATCAAGCAGAGCGCGTGTGGTGGCCATCAAAAATGCATTAAAATCTCCAAGAGGAGGTAGAGGTTCTACCAGGCATCTGTGCGTAGATGATGTGTGCGTGTGTGTGTGTGTGTGTTCTGACTGTTCCGAGTCACCCAGTGAACCTATTCCATGAACGCAGAGGCCAGCACGTGGTAAAGTGGGCCGTCTATCAGATTATGAGTCCCAAAGAGGGTTCCGCTCTACGGAACGGGGGTCAGACTCTGCAAAAAGGCCACTGAATTGCCCTTCATACGCAATTTATCATCTATCATATACTAAGAACGAAAGTTACATGTTTGTAGTAACTAGTATTTATCTTATAGGCGTTCCCGCAAATCGTGTGTGAAAATCGCCTAATAATATGCGAGTACGCACACACTTGAAGGAGGCCTCTATCAGGTCCTGTGAAGGGAAAAAAACGTGGAAAATCGCTGCTAAAGCAAAATCGTCCAGCGCGGTCACGGGGCACGCAGGTTCCCCGTGACAGTTTCCGCATCCGGCATCCGACGAACATTGCAAACCTGCATGACTCAAAGACTACTTAAGCGTTTGTTATGAAACATCGACATTTGTTCGGGTAGTTTGGAGTGTTACCACACATTTTAGGTCGTTTTGTCGTCGCCTGACAATCAACGCTCGTATTTGGTAGGGTTCCCGAAACCTTTCGCGCGGCAACTTTGATTTTCCTCCATTTTCTCTGTGCACGTAGAACACGTAAACCCGGCTCATAGTCACCCGACAACGTTCAAATGGATATCAAATGTAGATGTCATCATTTGTTAGAAATTTGTAGTGGAAAACAATTTCGATCTACGAATATGTCATGAAACGATCATGCTTGTCTAACAAACGAGCATGTTTTTCTCGGGACGACGAAACGACTGTCAAAGCGTGAAGGTGCAGTGCGCACCTTTTGAGCCTTCAACAGATCCATCTGTTCTAGGTTCAGGATACAATGCGAAGGCGTCCTTTATACGAACTTCATGATCACTCTCAACTGAGGGGCCGTCCATCCTTGCGTAACTAGACCATTAGCATGTCCATATTATTTAGACGCTTTTCCCTCTATCAGGCGTTGTCCTCAGGATCGACATTCACAGCGTCTGAAGTCCACGGCGTCGTCGTCGTCGTCGTCGTCGTCGCTACAAACGTTAGCGGAGAACAAACTACGGACCCTCTAAGGAAGACGACGGCAAAGCAACACTGCTCCTCGTTCCGGCCTCTTTTTTTCTACCGCGTCATCGTTAAAAGCTAAACGCCGTTACGCCCGCGTAACTCGTGCATTTTGTGGACAACACACACACACACACACACACACACACAAAAAGCGCTGCGCAAAACAAACATACGGACGCCTTCACGTATAGGCGGCTTTCGAGCCGCATCCTCCTCAAGCCGAATCGAACGCCGAGGCCCCCGGTGAACGAGTCCAACACATTGTAGTGTAATTTTACGATAGGCCGTATAAAGTGTTGCAACGAACCGGTGGCCACGCCGTGGCTTGCGTTGGCAACTCAGCGCACGCCGAACGCGTTCAGGGCATCTACGGCGGCCGGTGTGTTTGGGTTAGCTTTACGATAATGCACGCCGTTCGTCCATACGCCACCGAAGCCGCTTCGTCGACGGCCGGCCTAAGTGCAGCCGATCCGTGCCACCACCGGCCGCCCGTGCCACCACCGGCAGTGCGTGCCACCACCGGCAGTGCGTGCCATCACCGGCAAAACGTCTAGGCATGGTAAACGCTGCTCGAAGCTACTACAAACGAGCTTCAAGCACTACAACCGCACGGTATCAGGCCTGCAACCGGCCACAACGCCTATATAAACCAGCTGCGAGCGGCGGCGGCGGCGGCTTCACGCCGATCTGAACGACAGGGATTTCGGCCCTTTAGCACAGTCCCAGTGGCTCTTCGTCTGGTCGATTTGAAGAGGCGGAATGCTAGATCTTCTCAGTAAAACGTGTTCATTTCACGTTAGGCGTATTTCTCTCGGTTTCGCTGGTCTTCTTGCGCATCTTTGTCTCTTTCGCTGATTCCTTCGGGATCTCCAGAGGGACGAGGAACAAGAGTCAGCGAATGTATAGGCAAGGGAAGCGGGTTTGAAAAGTCGGCGAAGGGAAAAAACAGAAAAGGCCGTACGAGGTTCCCTCGACAGGAGGCGTAGCTTCAGGCGAGGTGTAGGGAGTCGAGTGTTACGTATTCGCAAGTTACCTCGCGTAGAATGACAACGTGGCGGCGGCGTATCGCAGCGATAATTGACACTGACAAGCACAACAATCACGCACCACGGAGACGCCCATGTTCGAACAACAGAACGAGGCGCCGATGTTTAACCATGTGACCTTCATTATGGAAGCTGATCATGATCGGGGCATTCCTGCTTCCTGGTGGGAAGTTAACGTGCGCAAACTTCCTGTACATTCACATAATGCTTCCAAAAACTATTCGAACACCTGCACCATTTCGGGTTTTTCCCCTCAGATGAAGAGAGGTGAAGCGACCAGATCTTTCCTTCTGACCGGGTCCCCGACAGGGCAGCGACCTTAGGCCCTTGGCGACCGCCCCACTAGGAAAGCATTGCTTGGTAGTATAACGGCTTTTGTTTGTTTTTTTAGCTAACAAACAATCCGTAGTAGTTCAAGTGTGCGAAGGTTTCGCTGAAATCGCTTCTTATGAATTTAGTGATAAAGACCATCGAGCATGTGGACAGATCTGACCCTTACTCCGATGCGGAACGACTGTGGAGTAAAATCATACATACTCCTGTACTTGAATGCCTCATCCTGCTGCTTTTCGAACTATAGTTCTTCACCAGGTCATCCTAGGACACGGACACATCAAACTACTAACGAAGTTCGAGGAGACCAACGTCTTCTCCGTATGCGAGGCAGGTACACACCAACGAAACGATACGAACATCACCCAGCAGAACGGACGATGTTGTTATCCGCCACACTCATTGGCCCAATTGTGTGGGCGGGCGCACATAAAAAAAAAGTGGTCGTCCTTTCCTGAACCCCTTTACTAGGCCGTTCGTTCATTTGTCGTGTGTGACGAATCATTCTCTATGCGACCACGATCCGCGAGTTTCTTAAGCCTTTCTATACGGATCGGCTAAGACAGCTGTTACAGCTGCTACGAGCACTCCGCCAGTCTGGCCGATTTCTTCCTGGTGCAGCTGGTCTGCCCCCGTGGTGGCTGTCGTGGGGCAACCGAGGGGAGGTTCCTTTCATATCTTCTCCGTTCCGGGGGGGCGCGTCCGCCATCCTCTGCGACCATCGCAGAGTATGGCCGACGGCGCGGTCCACCGCTTCTCCCATCCTCGCCTTACCTCGCCGTTTGGGAAGTTCCCTTCTTCAAATTCTGTTGTTCAACCTCGCTCAGACGCTTCTTAGTGACGTCGTCTTCGTTCGCGGTCCGTCGGCTAAATGAGTCATTTGTCTCTTGCGGCCGGAACCCGGAGGCAGGGTCCGACGCGGTCACCATCACACGCCCGCCGACACTCTGACACTGCCAATTACAAACGACGTCCAGCGGTCCGTGGCCAAACACCGCCCGGACCGAGGGTGTGGCACGCGACGCGTGCCCACAACGAATGGTCAGACGTGTATTAGCTGATGTTGCCACAGCAGCAGCAGCAATCCGCAAGGGTAACAAGGACCAGCTCCCCTCACGACGCCTGCCGGAGAGCGTAACAAAGTTTTCGTTTTTGTCAGTCGTTTTATTTCCGAGTTTTTATTTTGTTTTCGTGTGCACTGTTCGAGTAAGACTGATGGCCGGCATACGCTCGCCAAGAGCTCGGCGTCCTTTCGGAGACGCGTCTCCTTTGACCTTGCAAAGTCTGACGGAGTTCTGTGCGCGTGGCCTGTCGGGAACGCGAACACGAGAACTAAGCGTTCGCCGAAAAACGTGGCTCGATAAAACGGATTTTCTGTCTCCTTAAGACCTGTGAGCTATGCAAAATTTCAGGACGAAAGGATACTAGACCATGGCAGTGCGTGTGTTCTTGATTTCGTGTAATTTGTGTTCTACGTGTTCTTCAAATGTAAGCAAAGTAGCGAGACGACTACTAATAGAACTCCTGAGCTTTTCAGACCGGAGCCTTTGTCGGAGCCAGTCCCTTAATTTTTTTCTGCTCTAAAACGCTATACCTCTACTTGTATAGTGTTTCGCGGTGTAAACTGAGGATTTCGTCGCTGTCGTCTGTCTCAAGTAATCTAGTCAACGACCCCCAACTATTAAGGATATTCCGGACGCGTTCGTCTGCTATCCGGGGAACATGAAACCTTGACGTTGATGTACCTGTATCTACGCAGTGGATAAACCCCACAGCATCGTGGTAACATGATGCAGCTCAACAACTCCCGCCACGCATATCTGAGCGTGTCTGTGCGGTAAAAGGTTCCGCCTTCGCTGTACCTTTCGGAGGATTTCGTGTAGGCTGGCAATTTGGTTGTTTGAGACAGTTACCCTTCAAGTGTTGAAGTTGTCATTTTACTCCAGCCGGCTGCTTAGGCATGATTGAAGAAACAACTTTCCAAGACTGCTTTCCAAGTCGGTTTTTGGTCGCCGCGTGAGTACGCTCATTCCACGGGATAACGCGACAAAGAATGTCGAACGCCGGAGGACAACAACATATCGGTTGATTTTTTCGAGTTGTTTTCGCGCGTATCAGAGATTGAAAAACGTACCACAGAATGACTGAGCGCGGCGTAGTCGTGGCTGTCGTGATCGAGTTGTGCGCTTGCGCGTAATCGCCACAACGGTTCGATGGTGATGCAAAACGATTTTTCCGTCGACCGACCAAAGCTCTGTATGGTAATTTTATCGACATGTTTGTCGGATCGAATGGCCATGGCTGACAACGGATCGCCATCTGCGTCGGTCACAAGGTGCGCACTTCATGGTTGTATCGTCGGCTAGTCGGAAACGATTCCGACACAACTTCAAGCACAGCAGTGGCGGCTGGTAGACGCGCTAGAACGCGGGCCTAAACCCAGCCACTCGATTCGATGACGTGAACCCAGTCCGGAACTCTTCTTCTCTCATCTAAGTGGCTCGATGATCCATCTTCTTCGACATCGAACCGTCTGCATATGTTGCATGTCTCGTTTTTCTAACTATGTTTTTGTAGACGTCCCTTTTTTTAGCCTGATCAGCCTGATAGGGGTGCTTTTGTGGAGCACAAAAGTCCATACGTACACAGTGGCCGTCACGACTGCTACCACCATCGGCAAAAACTGTGTTAGGTATGCTATGTGTCGTTACTGTCTGAAGTTGACGACAAATATATGTACGGGGTTCGCGTTTAAAAAACTTTGTCTGATATCAAATTTTACTGAATTGTCCTGTTCGTGTCATAGACATGGATGCTGTTCACTCTGACGTTGAACTGAGCTACGCGTCCGAAATTCCCGCCACTGCCTGGGCGCATCGCTGTTGTTTCTTCGTACAATTAACAACATCAACGATGCGTTCGACTATGTTCACAGCACTGTGCTGACATCTACTGTGACCTTGTCTAGCGTAAATGATTCCGAGATTAACGAGAAGGCCGATACGAATTTAGGTAATTGCAATATGATCAATAAAAGGCCCATCGGATGTTCCCGAATCGCAGCGACACTTGGTCCGCAATTCGACCTTTCTGTGACCTTCATTCATTGGTAAATGCATTCAACATCGGCCACCGTCTACACAGCTTGAACGAAAATTTAGCGCGACCCTTGGTACTGTTGTCTACAGCTTGAATTCGTGATAGCATAAACTAGAAAGCATATATATATATGTGAGTCCGATATATATAATGTGTTGTAAATATCAAATATACTCCTAATCATTTGTACTGACCTAGCAAAAATAAGACGATTGAGACATGAGTGGAGCTTCATTTTTTACTGTAAAAACTGACATTGCAAGAGTGTAGACTAAACTGTTCGGCAAGCTCGGAGCCGATTTTGGATTTTGCGTGGGAATATCGGCCAGTGAGTTGGCGAATCATCTACTAATCGCTGCGGGGTATCGATGATGCAGGTGCATGCCGGAACTCCTAAAAAACGACGCATACCAAAGGCGGGTACGTTGCTCCCAGGAGCATTTTTACTTCTACACCTCCTCGACGCACGTCCACTTCCGTCCCGTACGTTTGCCGCACAGTCAACGGTGTTTACTTCGTTGCATGTCAACCCTAATTCTAGTTATGGAGGCAAAGCCAGCCAAAAAAAAAAAAAACTGTTTCTCGTGTTACGTTGAGTAATAGATCTCATACTGGATTTCACCGGACAGTCTGAGCCTTCGCGACTTCGCCGTGTATTAGCGAAGCACCTGCTGCACGTAGTAGACGTCTTCAGGCCGATTATGATGTTTGCACTTCTAAATATAGATTTATTTCGCGTACGACTTGTCAAGAGTCGAGTACAAATCAGATGTGATGTGGTCGAGGTTAGCTTCAGCTAAAAAACCTCGATTCGCACGCGAGATGTTCCGGATCGAGCCCGATCCTTGGACTTCGTTTCAAGGTGCTGCTGAACATGGTACACAATGCGTAGTCCTCAGTAGTCCTGAACTATCACCAATGATTGCCAAGGAGCAAAATGTGACGGAATGCGCTAGTAAAAGTCTCAGCAGGCTTTATCGTGGGTCAGCGGCATATTTAATATAACGCTTGAAGCTGAATAGACGGTGTACCATGAACTCTTGCTCAGGACGTCCACATGACAGAATCCTTCCATGTTTTCCTGCGACGATTTAGCGCATAACTTAACGAGCCACTCAACGTGTGGCTCGGTTCATTTTGTCACCAGTTGACCAATTGTCGCTCTGTATGGCGAGCGATCTGTGCGCGCTCAGGATTTCGTTGCCTGCATTCATTTTGTGTATTGGACTCTACTGCTCAGATGTTGATTACGCCCTACAATCCGCCATGAGGCTAAGCATAAGCGAAAATCGCGACTTCCGTTGAACTCCTTTATATGCAATCCAGGAGGATCTCGTACCTCAGCGCCAAAAGCAGGTTACACAGCCGCACATTCGTACTTTTAATGCCGTCTATATACAACAGGGGAGGAGGGTAAGTGTACTCTGTATGAGTGTTGCTACCCATCTCCTGACGGCGTTGGTACGATGTCCTGCCAAACGGTGGCGGCATCCCTTGGCGAAGACCTTCTTTGCATGCAAAGTGAGCCCCGGCCTATTTCTTTCCCGGACCTAAGCCCCATTTGCAATTTTCACTAGACCAACATCTCTCTGGTTCGACCCCTCGTTGGCATTCCCCCCGTTAGAGACCTCAACCGCACGGCACCAGGGACCCCTCAACCACTTACAAAGCCTATTCCTCTTGGGGCAACTGACGGCCCCCTCCTTTTCACGGCGGGATGCGCTAGTGTGAAGCTTCCCTGCGCGCCGGAGCGCTGCGGCAACGCCCGCGTCAACCGTGCAACAAATCCTGTCTTCGCCATTGGACGTACGTCGCCGTCGTCAACCAACCCGCGACCGTTTGTTTCCGACCAGCCACCGAGTGCCAACAGGCAACCTTTGCAACGGCTGTTTTCGAGATACGCCCAACAACGGCTAGAGAGTGGAAGTGGGTTGGCTCCAACAGGGCATAACTGGCCGGAGCTATTCGGAGCCCGCGACAGGTTTCGCGCCTAGACAAGCAGGAACGGCTCTCTGTGGTAAAGGGAACGTCTCTGAGATCCTAAAGGAGCGCCTGACGACGAGTCTATGTAAAGCGATTGCAGCACAAACCGGCTCGGGTGTCGAGACTCCTAGGGCGTCCTGGTGTGAGAAAAGGAGCAACTTGTCATGTTTGGGGGGGAGGGGGTTACAATGAGCGGGGGGGTTCTAATGTCAACAACATGTGGGTGGAGCGAGTCGACAGTTGCGGAATCAACGAATAAACTGTGCGAATGAGCGAGAGGAAAATGAGGGAGCCGGCATTGTTGTGCGGCTTGCGCGCTCACATTTAAATATTAGCAGCTCCGTCGCCTTTTCTATAGTCAGAGAGGACGAGAGAGGCATTTTACACGCTTACTGTACCCGCGGCGCATATACCTTAAACCTAGCTGTTCGAAGGTTCCCGTGCCTCGAGCCAGTGGCCTGTTTATTCTGGCAGCATGAACGATTAAGCAACGCTTTCGCAAACAACACTAAGACATGAGAAAGACAATTTGCTCAACAAGTCTAACACACGTATGAACGCCCTACCTATTAGAAATGTGGACACCTTCATTTAGAATTTGCGATGACCTCGACCATTCCATAAAAGGTGCCTTCGGAAATGAATTGTGCGTGCGTAGCGCCTCTGTAAACACCGCTTTATTGCTTGTGTTACCGTCGAACACGAGGGGACAAAAATTAATTATAGTTTTGGTAGATTTTACTCCATGGCCCGCACGACAAGTCAAGGTCATCGTCGGCCTAAAAATCGGAGCTCTGCTTTGTCTCTAGCACACTCTAGCCAGAGCTGAAAACGAAACATAGATAGATTTGCGGCTAGCGAAAAAATTATGGAAGTCTTTGCTTTCTAAAGCCGAAATATGATCGTAAAGCTCGGCTGAAAATCGCGACGCCCAGTTTTCAACAAGTTGCCCTTAACCTCACTAGGTTAGATGCTACCTAAGGCAAAGTGAGAACAACCCTATCCAGGTAGAGCAGCAGCGGCAGCAGCAGCCTCCTTAAACGCTGTCCTCAGGAGATGGTGCCAGTGAATGTATTGGCCACGCTCATGAGCACAGGTGCATTGTCCAACATTCGATCCGACGGTGCCTTTGTGTTGGCGATATAACCACGCATGCACACATATGCAATGAAAATGGTGCACGTGTTTAGTAAAGTGCTCTCCCTTTATATAACTGTCTATTATTGTTCGACCAACAGTTCTTGTCGAGCTATTCTTGACGAAAATCTTCATTCCTAGCGGCTTCGGGATAATTTCCTTTGGATCGTTTCCTCATATGCCGGTGCCGACGGTCATTGTACGCATGATAGAATTCAAATGTTGCTGCTTTAAGGCAGGAAAACTTTCTTTCCAATCTCGTAAGATTGCTCAGGAGCTGTGACGTTACTCCTTTGCTACTTTTAAAGCATTTTGAACTTTGAATAGTTTACGTGCCACTAGCTTCCTTCATAATGCGCGCAAGAGATGTTTTTGCTTTGTGCGTAGAGTTTAGTTTTCTTAAACTCGGTCAGGTATAGGAAGAACATAAACCAGGTTACACGGACATCTCAGAATTCCTTTTTCTTATGGGAAATAAAAAACAATTTCTGTGGTCGATATGCTTTCACTAGTTCACCGGTAAAACGCCGAAGTTAAGGACTCCCTCGCAGCCTTAAGCTCTGAGCGTGGCTGTGTATTTACGGCTGTGTGTGGACCTTCTAGGGGTTGTTGTGCAGTTTCATTGCAGCTAATACTTTTATAAGCCGCTTTTGCCTTAAACCATTGTACGCATATTGAAAGGGTACAAGCGAGAAGAAAGCACCTCATAGACAGATTCAGGGAAGCAAGCACTTTTCCGTCGACTTCCCGAAGATCTGACGCCCTCCGGACGGTTAACTGCCGCTAACCGACAGTTCTCAGTCTATGAGCAACACAGGCATTTACACGAACTCCAACATGCTACTCAACGCTGAACAGCGATACGTTATATCCTCTTGTATTTGTTGATTCCGCTCTTGGAAAACTTTCCTCTAGAAATCAGCCCGGCATAGTGTTACAGCCGCGGACATATATATATGGACAAAGCAATGCGATTAAAAACGTTGTGGTAGTAAATTTAACATCATCGCACTTTGTGGTACTACGACGCCTTGTTCCATCACACAGGTGTTATCGTACGTTATATGTCGAATAGTTATTTCGGTTCAGCTGGACAGCGCGGAAAACTAGAAAATCAGGCGTTATCGCGACGAGGGTCACGCGACGCCAAGCTGCGAGCATCGGATTCCTTTCGAATATAATTTCTCTACGCGATGAAAAGCGGATTAAGTCCGATAAGAATCTACACATTTGAATTCATCATGGCCACAATGGCAACATTGTCAGTTTTTATTCATTTTCTACAACTCCCTTACACGCCGTGAGTTTTGCTTGTGTTCCGGCTAATTACATCGCCAACGCAAATATATGTGAGCAAAGTAACATTAGAGCTCATCACTACTGGAAAGCATCTTTTGCATGATCCTTTCAGGCGATATCATCAGCCTGATGTCAGTCGAAGGTAGGTGACCTATGTTTAACGCAATAAATTATTGGAAATCACTGATGTTATATCTGTTTTACACTTATCCTAAATGTGGGGCTTTTGAATTTGAGTTGACGGTTTATGCATCAGTTAGAATATCCAATCGTGGTTAGATAGAATCGACTCGTGGTCTTGTTTTTGAGTTGCTAGTGTGTTGCCCGTTTATTGGAGTGAACCTTCAGAGTCGCTGCAGCCGGCTAGCACAAACTTAGGACAAAGCTTACCAGAGCCGACACCAGACAGTTTTATTGAAGCGCACATCGGTGGTTGTTGCATCGGTTGTATTTCGGACATCTCAGTGGACAACTGACGCTTGAACTACTTTTGCCTCGGTTGAAACAATGCGCACGTTCAAAAGTGACAGGTAGCACGTTAGGGAAAGTGCATCCAGATCAGTAATTTAAGTAATAGTAATGTAAAGCTTAATAATGCCTACTAACATTACTAGGTTGGCGGGTACTATTAAAGTACTTTTCTGAATGGGGGTACGTTCCTAATAAGAAAAAACACCATTGAAAAGGGTTTTGGATATGGAAACGGCGTTCAGTTTCAAGTGATCTTGCTTATTAATTTACTCATAGGTGCAATGAATCAAGGAGTGACTTAAAGGTACTTTTTTCTGACTTCAATAAGTCACATTTGTTAGAAAATCTTCTCAGAAATGCTGGACATAACTCAGATTAGTAAATTTCGCCCATTTCTTCCCCCATTTAGCTAATTTTTGAGGTCCATATAGCGAGTCATTTCCCGCTATGGCTAATGGTTAAGAGATGGCTTCAAAATGTCGTTCTATGCTTTTCTTTCTTCCTTCTATAGTCACAACTCAATGGTTCGTTTTTTCCCGATAAAAGTCAGTTTCATACAATGTGTTTGCTTAGAACGGGCGAGAAACATGAGTACCTAATTGTTGAGCTATTCTTTAAACGTCTTTACACATCCTTTTCTCTCATGCACGTTGTTTGGTATAGCCATCACGGACATTCGATCGGGAAGCAGCATTGGGGTCCTCCCGACGGCTGCTTTGCGTGACCTTTTTGGCCTTTTTCGTTTTAGCCAGGCAGTTTTCCCTTGCCTTGACGTGCGTTGACGCTGGTGCATCCTTTGCGAACAATGGTTCACTCTCTTCCGTTGCCTCTTCAGTATGCTGGACTGCTTCACTATTGCGAAAGAAAAAGAACTCAACATCTAGTTGTAGCTCGTTGGAACGAGCGGCATTGAAAGAGCATCCTGAATTATTATCTGTCCAGGAAGAACACAGATTTTTATGTCCCTGGCCTTAACATTTCTGAAGTTTCCGCTTTAGTACTTGTGTAAGTTGTAAGACCTACAAGACGTAACATCCCAAAAGAGACTGGCTTTTCAGGTAGACTGTCGTTCAAGCACACAACTTCGTACAGAACCCCCTTTTCCTTGCGCTGCCTGGAATCAATTCTGAAAGGTGCTCCTTTTGAAGGGTCACTTCGCGAACTGCTTGGGCAGCGCACGCTCTGAATTTTGGAGCCGCACATCACAATGTTTGTCACATTTAAAGTTCACAAATAATAGCCTCGTGCATTGTAGAAGCTTGATCAAGACTTTTTTGTTTGCATAAGTCGCATGTATCTTGGCGCCACTACCCTCCGTAATCAGCTCTTGATGTACCCCATACATATTTTTTCACTGAAAGATTGTGTAATATTTATGTACGCGTAGAGACTAGTGCAAAAAACTTGGACATTTTAAGTCTTATACAGATTCCCTGAGACGCCAATGGACACCGTTTAAAACGGTGGCCAGCGGATAGCACATAGAAAGCTATGGCGCACATATGACAATTAGGCGCTGTAGTCTGTGCATATTTTTATTACTAGCATGAATCCATTCCTCTGCGTTCTATTCGCTTCCAGTGTGTAAATACACATCCGTGCATATAAACGCTAGTATAAAGATGTATAAGAATTCCTTTACACGAGGGGTTTTTATATGAGCTCTGTTCCCAACTGCATTCCTTCATCACGCTAATGATAAAAAGTGTCCTTCGTGTAGATAGCCACAAGGAATTATCTAAATATACGGAGGCTAATAATAAGTTACAGTTGAAATAGAGTTAAAACAAACCTCACTTGAATTGTGTCTCACTCTCATATTTTTAGTCGTTCGAGAAATCGCCGGAGAATCTCGTGCTTTCCAAGTACGTTCAAAGAGCGTTTGTTTGGAACTGAGCACTGAAATAAACATCGTTGAGAAGGAGCCACCCCAGCTCGAAAATGAACTTCGGCCACTTGGTGAAATGACAGAGTCGAAGTAAACTTAATTTCAGCTCACAAAAAGACGAAACAGCAAAGGATCGGACGAAATGCCTGCCACGATTCTAAATATCGATAAAATTGTGTGTGGTTAAAAGTTTTTTTGTGAACATGTTCTCCTGGAGCATAATTGCTAGGAATGCATCAATACTTTGAGCAGTTCTATCGCGAGGCATCTCACTTTGACTCAGTTTTCTAAATACTTCAAATCACACAGCCCCTAAAAACAGTATTCTCATTTTTTAAAGGAACTAACAAATGTGTTGAATTAGCCTTTCGGACGTATTCTCATTTATATCGGCGTTATCTAGACTAAAACGAATCAAATATCTCGTAGAGATTTTTGTCTACGAGACATCTCAAACTAGTTTTAAGCATATTCATATGAAAAATCGTTCTCTAATTGATATTCGTTACATTGCACAAAAACCACAGTTCCGTTAGGCTTTCAACAACAAAAACAATCTAAGAACTTCCAACCCGAAGTGATGTTATAAATAGCATTGTGTGCCCGTCTGCTCTATCGCCGTAGGGCTAAACACTGTTTTGTCTTCCGTTTGTGTATGTTTGCACTTCGCTAGATAGCCGCGTCAGATAGCCGCAACGCAAAACGAGTCACCTGAAAGGCGTCTGCTAATTGATGGCGCCTGTGTGGCTTCACTTCGCTGTCGCAATAAACACCTGTGACAATATCTCGTATGAAATTCGCGCGCGCGCGCGCACGTTTACATATTTTGCTGCAATCGTAAAATTCGACTGGAGAAGGGGCTGCATAAGAGGCGGGTGTGATAAGCAGCGTAGGCAAGAAGAAAACGCCGTGACAGCGACTCCAAAATGTGCGCTAGACTAACAACGCCGTCGAAGACATTCGCTCAGCATCGAAAGGGGGGGGCCTGTAAGAGCCATCATCCAATCAACGAGTCGTCGCGACGTTTTGTTTTGCATTCAAAACATACGCGCCTCGGTTAGGAATGCCACGAAGGCCGCACGACGCCACATATGAGGTTAAAGAGATTCCACCATCCAGCTCGGAAAATGGAGAAATAGAAGCGGTGCCAGTACCGACAGCAGCCGAGACCCGACCTTTCCCCGTCGGAGATCAGACGAGACAGAAAATATCCCCGAGTGAGGACAGTTGAAGGAGGCGGTTAGAGAGCTAAGGAAGAGAGGACGACATCCCATGACGACACAAAGTCTGCGTTAAAAGGAGAGAGCGACAGGAACGAAGAGCGTGGCCCACCTCAGGGCCCCTCGTGGGGGAGATGGCAGTATGGCATTGAGAAGACGACGCCAGTTCGTTGAAGACCAAGAGGCCACCAAGGTATCATCGAATTTCCAAGCAGAGCGCGTCGCCGTCTCACACACGCTCGGTCCACATATCCCTCGGGCTAGCGAGGACGCCACCCTAATATGTGATTCGAGGAGGGTTAAAGGTGTAGACCGTTTGAGGAATGGGGAATCGCAGTGGTTCGAATGTGTTAGGGGGGGGCGAATGGTTAGTGCGGCTTTTGTTCGAAGGGAACGAAGCAAACGAAACGGGATCAAACGCGACAAACGGTATGAGACCGGGCCATGGAAGAGGGGCGAAAACGAACGACGTGACCCCAATAACCCCGACACCGGGAACCCCACCTCAAGCTAAAAACGGCGATCTAGCGTTGCCCCCCCCGAACGAAGCTCTCTGGCCCTCGTTCGCTACCGTCAAGCTACCGGACTGCTTCTAGTGGCCCTTGCAGTGACGATAGTGGACGGAAACAGAAATGGGGACTCGAGTAGGGCACAGGAGGGGGCAAATACGTGAAACAGGAGGGAGCAGCGGCGAATGCGGTAAGACTGGTCGTCTAGTCTGGTGGGAAACACTATCGAGTGAGCTAGAGTGTGAGCGAGTGAAGCTAGAGAAAGCGAGCGGCGACGTAGAGGAGGAAGAGGGAAGACGGTGGAACGTATGGGAGCTTGGGGAATCAGTCTGAAAGGAAAGCAAGGATGAGGAGGCCGTCGACAACGACCGCTGCTCCCTAGAGATCACTCGTGGGAAACGCCGCTTACCGACCGCCGACTTGCTAGAGGAAGACGCGCCTGGAAAATGTGGCAGTGGTGAGGGCGGTTGCTGAAGGTAGCAGCGGTGGTCCCCGTGGTCTCGGCCGCTCTGTTCAGGGTTGCTGGCTGTTTGCCCCATCGGCCTGCCTACACTTGGGCCTCCACAAAGAGCAATGGAGAAGAGTGCGTGCGAGGGAAGAAGAGATGAGGACCTCAGAGATCACGACAGAGCGCCATAGCGCTGAAGAAACGACGTTTGAAGAAAACACGAATGAAGAAGACGAAACGGGAAAACTGAGAAGCCGAGTATTGCCACTGTAAGTGGATTTCGTGTGTTTAATATGAATGCTAAAAGACAAAGAGAAATAGGTGAGGAGTATATGTTCAGATGCAAAAAAGAAACAGATTTATCTATAAGAACGGAGACCAAGGAAAATTTGCTAGTCTCAGGTGCAGGTGTAAAAAAAAACACAAAGACACACCAGTTAGGCTAGGATATATGCCGTCACATGGGAATAAAATGTGTTATTCATTGGATTACGTGACCTGCACTTCGAGGTCATGTGACACTTTTTTTCTCAATTGTTTGGCGGCGACTTTCGGGCGACAGAACGTATAGGATTCCAGCAAAATGTCCAAACCAGTGGCTCCTCATGGGAATAAAACCTGAATACATTGGCCATATTTTACAAGAAGCAGCTGACGTAATTTTAGAGTGCCTCAGGTCGACATTTCTATCTGTCTTGACTGGACAATCAAGATCTCTGCTCTGTCATACACTAGAGATATCCGCTTAGGCGTCTGCTGGCCAATTTTTTTCTCATGATGCCAGTGCCAGCCTGGAACTGAATCGCAAATCTGGAAACTAGGACTTACGCAATATGCGCCCCGAATAGTTGAGGAGGGTTACGTCGATGTATACCGCTACTTGCCACCTAGATAGATGTTCTTTCAGTCGAAATTTGAGTATGCATAAATATCCAAAGCTCTTAGCACCAAAGTGAGCGACCTTTGCGTGACCTTGCCGTGATACTGCGGTGCTGTGAACCACCTACGCAGCGAACTGAACCGTTGTTTGTACTCAACTGCAATCACTTGCGCTAGCTTTGCCTGTATCGCAGTTTTGGAAAAGCAAATTTGCTTACACCATGTTTAGGTGCACGATTGCCGAAGCAGCGGGGTGAAAAGAAATCATTATTAAATATTAAGGACCCATTAAGGACCTACTTGAGATCGTTGCGCTGTCGACACAACGTTGTTTATCGTCTAGACAAATAGAAATTTCAAGATACTTTTCACTGGTTTAGTCAAACCAGATCTGCAGAAGGTCAGTCTGGTCGCAAAGAGACAACTTTTAGTTAATAGCCGAATGTTTCGGAAAATCTTGTGGATCCGAATCGTGTGTGGATCGGATCTTATGGGGCAGATAGTCTTATAGAAAGCGAATGTAAGCTATGTACATACACGTTCAAGTTGTTGAAGGTGAAAGTGCTCTAGTTACCTGGTGTCTGGCTAAGTTCATGATTATTACTGCGTGCAAAAGCGGTATGTCAGCTGGAAACATTCGGCAGAAAAAAAGCACAATTTTGGCAGCATCAACCTTCATAAGACGGACCCTACTCACACAAGAATGCCACGGCAAGTACGCCTGATCGAACGTGTGCAGTTACGCCCCCCCTCCGGTCACAAGGTGCACGCGAACACAGCAAGACACCGGTCCGGCAACAGCACCAGAGGATATGCGCCAATTATCAGCTGACGACAACAGCAGCAGCAGCAGCAGTAACAGCATCAGTAGCAGAAGTAGCAGCAGCAGCAGTAGCAGAAATAGCAGCAGCAGCAGTATTAGTACGCCAGGGGCGTAGTGGACGAAGGTCTGTGTCGTACCCTTGTGCTCCCAGCCTCCCTTGAGGAGCACCCTGACAAAATGTGATTGTGCCGTCGTGTGACATGCAAGGTCACCCTCGATATCTTGCGTGCCACACTAATCCTACCGGTGACCTCAGCAGGGATCATCATGGTCATCAACATGGTCATCGTCGTCATGAATCCATACAGGCGACGGACATACCCCTAGGCTCCTCCTCGGGCTACCAACTAGTCATCGTATCCCCGTTTCGCTGCTAATTCGGCCACCCGCCAAAGAGCTTTCGTGCCACCGACGGGGCCGTCGGCAAACACCACGGCCCATACCGCCATGTCGGCATAG
>MNPL01021677.1:2186-12749 GCA_002081605.1 Tropilaelaps mercedesae
CGAGTTTCGACAGGTGGCGAACAAGTATTTCTTCAGTGACTTCAGAGGTACCGCGAGATTCGTATGAGTTCGGTCAGGGGAAGTCGGCCACAAACGTGAAACCAGGAATTGATTCGATAATCGAGGAATATTTTATAATCGAGGAATATTTTATAATCGAGGAATATTTTATAATAATATTGTACAGAGACAGTGTCACCCATAACTAGACATCATCTTTCACTGCATTAAATACATGCTAACTTACTTACTTAGATAACTTACAGCGTATTTGTGTGCATACGCCCTTGAACGAGCTACACGGACGTTGCCGAGAGAGGTAAGTTAATAAAGTATAAAAGAAAAAGTAGTAAAACGCGTCACGGTAGCGAGACACGTTAAACGAGACACGCTTCGTCATAGGGAAGACGGAATTCTGCTCCGGGGGGTCACTCGACAAACTCATGTCGGAGGGATGGATCGGTGTTTCCAAAAAATATGGGTTCATCTGAGATCGCAGCTGACCTTTAGTGGTTTCTTATCTCGTTGATCGTCACGGTCTGATTCTGGCAGCTCTGGGGTGGCGGACGCCGTCCGTCAAGTTCCTCCTGCCACGAGACGACGACTGGCTCTGATCAGGCATCCTTGGATCGCGTTCTCACCGCATCTTTGTGCACTTCAGTCGCCGTTTCTGACGTCGCGTCGATCGCGATTCCGGAGCTCAGCAGCCGGAACCAGCTCCGGCCCCTCAGCGATCCACGTCGCCGTCGCTCGTAACGACGTCGGGGTTCGTGGCCGGCCCAAACCGCACTCAGACGTTGACATTGTTTGCGCCAAGATGGTGCCTGTTCAAACAAGAATGGCATCGGATTTTGTTTTGTAGATAAAAATGTTCTACATGAGGCCATCGAATAGTGGCTCGCCTTTATCGTATCAATGAATTCCCCTCCAAGCGAAGATGTCAGCGTCTTCGTTTCGCGCGCGCTGTTTGGCCCGCAGTGGCGTTCCAGCCCATTTCTGGGTCTGTTTGTGTATTTCAGTGTCGGCGGTGACTTTGTTTGTGCGTCAATCTGTGTTGCGTGTGTCTCGTGTTTGTTTTTGGCGCTGGCGTGCCCTGACGCGCGACTCGGCCGGATGAATGAGGAGCGGACGACGACGAGTCCGAAACGCCGAACAACGGAGACTTCCCAAAGCGGCCAACTGTCCTTGAGGTCGGGCCTTAACCCTGCGCAGGCTATGGCCCAATGGCGGGAGGCCCTGTTTCAGGCCGAGCCTGTGGTCTTCGGGGAACGCTCCAGAGGGCTGGCGGCGGCCGGTCCTGCGGTGGAAGGCCAACTAAAGGGGACAGGCCTAGGCCATCTGTTCAAAAGGACCTGCGCATTTTGGCCGCTTTAGGCAAAGCTGTCGCTGCAATGGCGACATCAGCGTTAACACCTGGCGCATTGAACATTTCTTCTTCTCTCTCTTGTGCCGATATATTACAGCAAATAATCATCATCATCATCATCATCATGATAGTAGTAGTAGTAGTAGTAGCAGTAGTAGTAGTAGTGGTAGTGGTAGTAGTAGTAGTGTAGTGGTATGAAGGCTCTGTTCTTTCGTGTTGGACTGCATCGTAATGCCAACAAACATGAAACCAGCACCAAACAACTCAGCCAGGACCGAATGAATTTTGTCCAGTTTCGGTGGAAATCTCACAAATATTCTTTGTCGCTTCGTCAAGCAAACACGAACGACGACCGCTTGAGGGTCGAAGCAGTCGTAGGTAATCTATGAACTGAGGTAAACGCGCGTTTCTTAGCCGCGTAGCTGAAAGTAGACGTGGAAAGTGTTTTTGCACAATTGGATAACGCACGTTTGCCGACTTTCTCTTAGTACACCCTCAGCTATGAGAATCAGAAGATGACTGAGTAGAAGGTTATGTCGACATCGTACGGAACAATTTTACGACGCAAGAATGGACAATCGTCATAGACATTTGAGTACGACTGTTTTTATTGCTCTGCTCATACAAACAGAATTGGCAGCAAGTTGAGTTTTGAATAAATACAATTCGGAAGGTGAACGATGTTGCGAGTATTCAATGAACTGGATGATCCGTCATCGTTTGGACGCTACCATAAAAATAAATGGTGCATTTTTTTTTTTTTTGTTTTATTAGAACTACAAACTAACTAGATTCTTGCAGTGCATTCAACGAAGTGGCACCTTTTTTTGGACGGGGCCGTCCAAACGAACGTATTCTGTCGTAGGCCGGTGAACGTCGCGAGTCATACTCGCGAACCACCGTAGCAGTGTCGAAATCTTGAACGAGCTGCACACGCAGAGCAATAAAGCAACAACAATGACAACTAAAAAATAAAGACCTAACGCAGGCGCGCCCAATCGTTCTAGTATGAACAGAATTGTTCCGTCACAGTTTAGACTTCTAAAGAGAGACGCAATGCGTCGATTCAGAGATGGATGAATTCGGGATTTTTGCGCGACACTAATACCTGCAAACGCAACGATAAGTGCACACATCTTCTGGATGTGGTATATAAGTGTCCGTATTTATTTCGGCGAGCTTTCACCACAGACCAACGAAGAGCAGGATATTACGGTGAGATACGATTAGAAATTCGCCTGCTCCATTATGACAGCAAATATTTGACGAGAAGTACCGTCTCTACCTTAGTTATGATGCAGCCAGCCAGCCACACACATACACACACACACACACACACACACACACATACACGGTAGATGCGATGGAGAAGCTCTGCTAAGGCCAAAAATGGCCGCCTGCCAGTTAGATATCGTCAGAACGATCTCTACGCTGGCTAAGCAGTTCCAGGTTAGGATTGAAGTGCTTCGTTTGTAGTTGTCTCTTCAGCCTGGGGGCGGGAGGAAGGGGCATTGTTCGGGGCTTGGACACTCGCGTGCAACGCTCTCCGTGTCGTCGTTCATCGTCAGTATTCTACGCTCGCTGGCGTCTGACATTGCGGAAGAGAGGCAAACACCAACCACAGACCCGTGGGAAAGCCGAAAGCGAGAAACTGAGCTGAAAAAGCCATCAGCGAACGTGCTCATGCTTTTTCGTCAGCCTCTGATGTCCCTCCTCGTTTCGAGTCATTCCCTCGTCAACCCTTGCCGGCCGTTGCTTCTATCTGGTCTTTCTGTTCTTTTCCCTTTGCTCTGGGAAGCAGGAGTAGGACGACGACGACGACGAGGAGAAGGAGGAGGAGGCGACGACGCCAGCAGCGGAAGAGGGGGGGAGCGCTTACGTTTCTTGTAGTCCTGGCCTCTTGTAGTCCCCACCTCCTCCTCCTCCTCCTCCTCCTCCTCGTATAGCGGTTAGTGCTGGGGTAGTGTCATCATGAGACGGTTTACCCTCGGCCGCGCGATGATGGCAGCTCCGCCATTGGCGCTGGTTGTGTCGAGCATCGTTCGGGATGCCGTCCCAGATCGACCGACCGCCGTGTCCTGTCCGCTTTGCCATGACTTTAGCAGTCATAGCTGCTATTGAACGATGACCAACATACACGACTAGCGTCCGCCTTGCTCACGTCTCTAACGAGTTTTATGGTACACACAGAACGAATAGAGGATGATGATGATGATGGCCTCGATGGTATCGACGAACAGAGCGGCTGGGCAGAGGAAGCGATGTTGTATAGGCTAAGAACATGGCCGTGTTCAGGCGCGCTTGGGAGTGTTCAAGCGCGTGTTTGTCTCTCCGTGTGTGTGTGTGTGTGTGTGTGTGTGTATGAGGGTGTCAAAGCGAGATAGTAGAGCAGGAGAAAGAAAGACAAGAGAGGAATACAATGCACGATCACCGAGAGATAGGGGAAAAAGTCGGTTTCAACGCTACAACCTCGTTCCCTTACGATTTGCACTCGATGCTGAAGAATTGCCGCCGCCTCCTCCCATCGGTTGGCGGCTGGGAGACTTTGTGGATCTCGTTCGATGGCTCGGATGTGTGGTCATGCTTTGTTTCACGTCGCAGACTGCGTCTTTGTTGCCTACGCTGGATGTTGCTGTAGGACGAAGGAGAGAAATTGCGCACAGACCTAAGAGAAGGCCATTACCATCCGACACCGGGAGCCTTCGGGGACATCGCGTACGCGCACTCACGACTACATTGAGGTTAACGCCGTTCGCGAACGTTACACAGTGAACCTCGTATGGCCAATAGGTCACCCATTCGTATGCATGAACGCACTCGGTGCTTATATTCTTCCCAAGCGTTCGGTGTCAATCTTCGCGTACGACCGGGCTGCGCAACGGCATTGAAGCACGAAAAATCCTTCAATATCTGAACGGTCCAGCATAGACGATTCGCGAATCGCCTACCGAATAGCCGACCGATGTCGTAATTGGGTGGTACGACGTCTGCCATAAAGAAGAGTTGCCACATCGATTTCCGCAATCGGCGCTCGCCTATCGGCCGCGTCCCTATCAACGTTGACGCTCTGCCTTGGGACTGTCGTCTACCTACGCTCACAATGTGCTTCTCATGTGAATGTGTGAGTCTCATTTATGTCGAAATTGTCGCTCACATGATATCGAGTCGAGTATCGCGCGCGCGCGCGGACCTATTCTGCATTCGCTCACGCTCTGCCTAGTTCGGTAACGCGGCATTAACGGCTAGACGACGCGTCGTTCGTGCGCGCGCAATAATCGTCAAATCACATGACAATTTTACGGCTCGCTCCTGGAACGATGTCCACCGCCATGCGCAATGTGCGCATGGCCTGTCTCCAGAAGCGCCAGTTTCTGTTCGAACTTCGTCAATGCTTTTCTGCGAGCTCGGAGTGCGCAGCTGCACTCGGACCCGCCGTCTGTGGCCTTTCTGGTCTACGTGCGGTGGATCTTCTTAGCCGGAACCGGCATCGACCGAAACGCCCCTGCGGTTCGCTATGAAAATATCGCTCGCTAGAGACGAAATGCCCGCAAAGAGTGTCCAAGCAAACTTGCCAGACAGGACGGCCGCGAGACAGGACGGCCGCCAGACAGGACGGCCGCGAGACAGGACGGACTGAACGCCAACTGAGCCTAACAATCGCGTACAGATGTTGTCGAACAGATCGCCCCCCCCTCACATGGCGATGTCGATGGCGAGAGTTCGAGTGACGTCCTATACGGGAACGAAACCTTAAAGAAAACGTACCGATGAACGTACAAACACGATGTCCATGGTCGCGGTGTTGTTCCTGATTTCCGACTGACCGAAGTCACTGACTGTCGTAGTCGACAACTGACCGACGCGTCGCTCTGATCAGGAGAGAGTCTCGACGTGAGTTGTCCTAAACCAGCTACGACTTTCTACGACGCAGCGACGAGAGCAGCCGTTCATTACCCCGCCAATAGACACATCTCCATCAGGTATCAACATGGCAACAACGCCTACACCTTCTCACAACACGAATCGTCTACTAATCAAGTAACGTAATAAAAACAATACGACTATTGCCCAGCTCGCGCCGCGTCAGCTCCCGGTGATTCCGGCCGTCGAGGAAGGCCAGCCAGCGGCCCCGGAGAGTGGCAACAACCGACAGCGGCGTAGCTCACGCGCGTGTTTCCAAATATAGAATATGAAGACATCGAGGGGAGGAGAAGAAGAAAACAGAAGACAAGAATGAGCCGTCGGGGAGCCGCCCGCAGACAAACACGAGTAGCTCGCCGACAGCGGCAGCGTAACCTTAGCAAAAGCAGGACCAACCTGGCGCAAGGGCTACTCTTCCCCACCTCCTCCTCCTCCTCCTCGGTCGGAACCGCCTACCGCTGGAAACGATGGCCGCCGCCGCCACCGCCACCGCCACCGAGTGATCCCCTTGGCCCCTCTCACTCTAGTGGCTGACCACACCAACTGATCCAATCTTCTCAGAGTTATCATCATCGCACTGTCGCCTGGACGGATTCGTCCAGGTAAGAACGGGAAGATGCGCGCGCGAGAGAGAGACAGGTAGGGAAAAGGGAGCTGTACAGATCGTCGCAATCGGCTCGGAGGGTTGGAACAGAGAACCGAAGCCGAAACTCTCGGTGTCAGGGTCCCTTCTCTGACTGGTGTGGCAGTCGCCGATCTTCTCTGGCGAGATGATGCTCTTTTTACATTCCGTTTTCGACCGATATACCGCTACCGAGAGCCGAATAGAGAGAGAGAGATAAATAGTGACCGACGGAGAGAAATGGAGAAGACAGAGAGTTACACAGCATCCATGGCCAGGGGAAGTGTCCTGGAAGTTCGTTCCGAGACGGGCGACCCAGCGGAGAACCTCGCTGAGAGAGAGGCGCACTGAGGAAAAACAGGCCAGTCAGAGGTTACAACTGTCATGTTCTTTGTCCTGCGCTCGGGCCTTGATGCTGACGATGGCGCTTAGCATTGAGCGCATTTCTGTATATCTATATCCTCATAGAAAGAAACGCCAGAGGTGGCCGTGTAAATGCGCCGCGCAGGATGGAGGTCTGTGTTCTAAGTACGGCCTCAGTCTCGGGGATACGAACTGCGCTACTTAGCAACGGGACGGCGGCAAGGTAATAGGATTTAACAACTGACGACGAGATCACCGTTAGCTGATGAGAGGATGAACGAGTCACTCGGCACTGCTGCTGTGGGCATTGTTATCGAGGGAAAAAAGAAATAGACTGCTGAAATGTCTGTTAGACGCTGAACCCTTGCGGGGAGGGAGGTTAGAAACAAGCCGTTAGCCAGACAGAGCAGCCGCTATGTGACCCGCCGTGTCAGAGACCCTAATGAAATGCGATATTGAATATACACACATATATATATATATATATATATATATATATAGCTGGAATACCGCATGCCGGTGAAGGCCGGAGATATTCCGACTGTTCTAGGCGAGCGTCGCGGAGGACAGTCGACGCAATAGAGAACGCTGCTCAACGAAACAAGAACAGATCAGAGAGCTGCTGTAGAAGGCCCCCAGCAATAAACACGTATTTCTCCCATTGCTAAGTATAGCCAGTGCATTCGTGTTCAGACAATTTCGCTGCAAAAACCTGAAGGCCGCCAATGTCAACTGACGTCAACGATAGCGTTCGAGCCTACACACACACACACACACACACACACACACACACACACTAGAAATAGCTAGAGTCAATTCTATATATATATACACATGTATGTTACTGTTGCTTGCCGACATCCTCGTGCAAATAACTAAGGAAGTTGTTCATCGGCGTGTACAATTATTTGCTCGCTACAGCAGCGACCTTGAACGAACTTAGGCAACTTCTATGCAAATGGAGCGCGCAGTGATCAGAATATTAGGGTCACTCGGAGAAATGCACAAACTTAAATAAGTTTCGTATATATCCCGACTTCGTGGTTATTCGTTGTCAAAGCTAAGCCAGGATCTCTCTTCTGGAATGGTTGGACGGATTCCTCGTCAGGAAAATGTGTTTTCGGGGCGCTAATTTGGAAAGACGTCGCTAAAAGCTCATCTGGGGGCTACAATCACGCGGTCAGAGCACAACTGCGTCAGCTTCGTAATCGCTGCAACTGTGCTTGCTGCACATTCGTGTGCGTAACGACATCGCAAATGTTCCTTACGCACTATCTCGAGCTCGAGTAAGGTGTACTTATTCCCTAGTTTTGTGCTTAACCACTTCCCTGCCGAAAGGGCACAGGCCGCCCCAGCCCCTGTCCTTCATCTGTACGAAATCTTCACACGAATAGGAACTTTCTATAGTAGAAATTCAACTTATGCCACTTATGGCGACGATGGTCCGATCTCCGATGAGTCTTCTACTGAGTACACAATGCAGAGATAACAAATATGTCCTGCAAGAGGGCATGCCGGGGGGGCCGGTGGCCACTATGGCGTCCTGTCAGCCCTTCCGTAGTGTCGAACAAGCCAGCCAGCAGCACACAAGTGCGTGCGTGCGTGCGTGCGTGTAGTTTCTCTTCGGCCAACAGCAACGTTGTCCTTGCGAATGCGTCCCTGTTTCTCGTTATTCACATCGGCTCAGCTGGCAGCAAAAAATACAACTGTTACAACGATTGCCTTGATCCAGTTCGAGTGGCGCAGACGCGTCTATCACTTAATGGCGGTGACATGTTTCTCAGCTTTTGAGAGGCGAAATGGGGTGCGTCCGTCTGTGGTGGAGTCCGCGTCGCGGTACCGGAGGGGCGCCGGCGAAAGCTGGTCGCTTCGAGAGAGACAGGAATAGAAAAATATGGCCCTTCTCAAACTGGGGTGCCATTCGTAATGGCTGGTCCGTCACCACAGGCAGAGAGGCCTGGCCTGGTCCTGCGCTGACGCTTCCAGGACGTCATATTAAGGTTAGCAGTGCTTTGATTATTGGGATACAGCTGATGGCTGTAGCGGACGCGTTCATAGGCGACGCCGAACGAAAACAAGATTACCCTCGGTCACGCTTTGAGCTTTCTTTTTATTGTCAACAACTCAGAAGCACAGAAGAGAGTAGCATTTATTTTCATTCGAACGAACAATTACGAGCCATATTTTGTTAACGTAACTTCTGTTTTCCCTTAACAAGAATATTGACTCGATGCCGTTGGCGCCAGAACGCGACAGCATTCCTATTTTGTTATGAGCTCGACGTTGAAGTTCTTCAAGTTACGACGATCAACGATTATGAACGTGATGAGGACAAATAAATGGAGCCATTTGCACGCGCTACAACGCAAACTTTAACTAACAAAGATATTACGCCAAACAAGACCGAGCCGAAATGGCTGCAGTTCCGCCTGCTTCATCTAATCGGTATCATAGTCTTCATGAAGTCTTCATCAGTCGCTATCCACCCCCATCGAAACGACTCAGCCTTTCGTTCGTTCGATCGATCACTGCTACGAAGATCGGCGTACGATCTTCACCGTTCCTCTCTTCTCTCTCGGGGCTGGTAGGCGTCGTCAGCGTCGGCAAGCGCCGATTGATTGGTTATTCCTCAGCGGTTTGTTGTTTGTCTGCCCGTTTATTTGTTATTGGCCCCCTCTAGCGTGTCTAAGCGCGTGTTTTTCCTCTGCGTGGAGCAGCAGATCCGACTCGGAGGTGAAAGGAGGTCTTAGTCGACGAGTGGCCGTAGAAGCGGCGGCGTCACTCGACAGCTTTCGGTAACTTCTAGACAGGACGACGACGACGACGACGATTTCGTTGTTCGTTTGTCGCTGCTCACTCGTCGAAAATCGCCGTTTCTATTCTCAATGTCCAGATATGTCGACGTATGTCCTGCTTTGTTTTGCGGGACCCTGACACGAGTTGGCCCGAGCGGATACAGAGAGGAAACACGAGAGAAATTGAGAAACTTCCCGAAACGAAACTGTCATTGAAAAGTTTTTTGCGGATTTCGAATAGGTGCACTAAAACGGAAACAACTCGAGTTCGGGCGTCAAACGAAGTCACTGCTGAGCGTCGATTTGCGCCTCTTGCGGCTCTTCATGGTTTCGTAGAGTGGTCCTCCTTTATTTCCCGTGTTTCTCCGCCAAACGAGCACCAAAATAAAATCCAGATCGCTTCAAATCTGACGCTTTTCATGCTTGAGAGTGTGTGTGTGTGTGTGTGTGTGTGCGCGCGCGTTTTTTCATGTGTTATTATGTCCGTGTGGGCGTGTCTGTTATGATGAATTGTGCACTTCCGGTAGTGCACAATTCTCAACAGGGGGTCTCCACCATTCGTTGGCAAAAGCGAGTCACTACTACTACTACAACTATTACTACTACTACTATCACTATTATTATTACTACTACTACAACGAAAATCGCACAGTTGACGTCTCGAACATGTTAGGACGATTTTTCGCAGTTTTTCGTTTGTTTTGCCGTCGTTCGCAGCTCTGTCCGAGCGCAGAGGCACTCGTTAAGTTCTTCGTAGTTAAGTTCAGTTTCGTGGCAGAGACGTCGTTCACGCGCACAGGAACGCCAATTCTCCAATCGAGACTTGGTCTAGATACGCACGCAAAAGTGCGACATTGGCTACCCACGCCCGATCCGTCGACGGCCCGAGCCGAAAGATGCCCTCACTAAAGGGGGCAGCAACGCGTCAAGCGTATACAAAGCGGGCAAATCGTCTCATTGGCCTTCGACGCGTTTCGAACTGTCAGCGGATCTCGTGCGTGAAGCGTCGTACGCCGAATCGGCGTCTGGAACGTCTGACCGAACGCTATGGAAATCTCGGGTGCGTCGATGTAAATCTGTCGTCGATGGCGTCGACGCCGCTCGTCCCGGGTCGGCGTTGTACTCCGACGTCTGCGGCGGTCATGTGGAAGTGGCCGCGTGTTCGCGTCCACGGCTGTGTGCGAGTCTAGCGACACGCGCGTCGAAAGCGGCGGCGGCGGCGGCGGCGGCACGAGATGGAAAACAAGAAGTGGGGAAGACACCGAAGCGAAGCAGAAGAGCGGCCGAAGAGACGGAAGACGTTGCGCGGCGTCAGTCGCTTGCGTGGGCGCCGTCATCTACCGTGAATAGACGCTGGTTACTGGTGCTGGGTTGTTGGCGGCGGCGGCGGCGTTGCTTAAGCGATCGTCCCGTAGAGCCACGACGCGTTGCCATTCACCCGCTGGTTCATTCACTGATTCTAAGCGACGATAACGGCCATCGCCGAAATATCGAGG
>MNPL01021677.1:18785-29469 GCA_002081605.1 Tropilaelaps mercedesae
CCTCAACAAACGAAATGTACGAGTAGCGCTACTTAGACTCTGCAGTCATCTACAGAGCGACTCAAAACGAGGGGGGGCTAAAACGAAGCTCTGAGAAAAACGTTTCGTCTCGGTGTAACCAGGACTCGATCTGTTCGTAACGACATTTCGACAGTTCGATATCGCATTTGCCTCCGTGGCTGGTCCGCTCCAATGGAAATCTTCGTAGGCAAACGATGCTGGCGTTCGGTGATGACCTAAAGGGCGCTAAACCAGCACGACGTTATTCGTGACGCGTCACAATTACAAGTGCCAGAGATCGGGTGCGTACTGACGAGCGTTACTCTGTACGATGAAATGTCGAACTACTCGATTGGTTTGTTTTAGTATCGCTGCTACGTGTAGATTTTTCCTACGCTCGCTTTAGATGGTATTGAAATCTCCCTCGGCTGGCCCTGGAAAAACTCGTATTTCGGAAACGGACATGTCAACAGTGATTTGTTATGAGTTATGTTTTGTGTTATTTATGACCATAACGATATGGGCCATGCTACAACATCATGAGATAGGACCTCGTTTATATGTCCTGCCTTCGACACGTCTTCTCGATGACATTTACTTTCACAATCGTTTGTCTGGCCGGTTCCACAACTTCTTCGAGGGTAGCCATTCTATCTGGCATTGCTCATTTTGTCTTGCACTAATGTCTACCTAGTCGTGGTGTACATTGGAACCTGCTGTGAAACTGGTCCGCATGATAAAGCTGTTATCAAACGACAAACATGACACATTTTTCGCGTGATACGAGCGAAAACGTGTTTTGCACACGTGTCCCTCATCAGCCAGATAACTCTGCCGACGTCACCGGCGTGGATGGAGATGACGGGGTCCGTTTCGGTTGTGCAGCAGCTGGCGACCGACTATCCGGCGTTATCACCATTGTTGTAGGGATTACGTTCCGTCTACGCGAGGAAGCTTCTAGAGAGACTCACACTCACACACACACACACACACACACACACACATAGATACAGATAAACACCCAGATAGATAGGAAGATAAGGAGAGAGTTGTCCAGTCGTTGGGAAACGTTTCGCCGGCCCACAAAATGGATAATCCTCGTGATACGGTTGAATGAGTGAAATAAATCAGCCGATGTGCCGCTTGGCACAAAGCTTGGATCAAAGCTAAAAAAGTGTTTCATGAACGACTATGACGTGTATCGAAGATGTATCTCTGCATGACAGCTTTCCGTCACCTGCTAATTCTTCTTCAGTTATCTCTTGATTCCCGCAAAAATGACCCATCACTCGTCCACCAAACGTGGCTATTCGTCTATTCGTAGAGAATTCTAGCTCTAGCGAAATTGTATAGCAACAACTGAGTAAATGTCCACTATACGTAAATACTGCTGACATCGAATATTGAGCGATTATTGCGCTTAAATCTACCTACATGAGTAGCGACGCCTACGACTTTAAAGTCGCTTCGTCTGACCGTTCGTTACGACTCTATTATCCATCTATCGAACGTAAAAACGGTTAACTAATTCCGGATGCTGGTTGAGGCGTTAGCCCCTCATACATGGAGCCCCCCCTTCGCCGCGTATGTGACCTTACCATCGTGAAGAACTTAACAATTGATCAGTTTTTGGGGCATTTTATGCATTGATGAGCCATTAGGTACGAATTGTCATACTCGGATCTATCCCAGGCAGTCAAGCGATTATTGCCAGCAACGTGACGAGGATTGGGTTCAGAGGTATTTTTCTATTTTTATACAACACTGAAAGAGCTGGAATTCTCTACGCTATTATCAGGCGGCTGTGAACAATCAATGATTAGTTGGGATGGACGAACGTAGAAAAGCAATGCGAGAAACCGCCAGGCCCGTAACCTCTAGCCGGACACCGCATCGAACACTGTCCTTGAACCTTAACCTATTATAATCAAAATCCGGAAACGCTAAGGTAACGGACTAATAGTGTAAATGTAATATTAACTGTCGTTTTTCCAAAATGGCAGAGAATCAAGCCGGAAATCGAAAAACCCGCGTATGACGATGAACTTCAAGAGAAGAACGCCCAGAAGGCTGAATAGTTTGGTCTAGATTCACCTGTTTCCATATCGCGTGTTCACTTCAAGGAGAATGTCTGATCACGAAGATTAATTAATCAGCTCTAGAGACCTTCGTAGTTTGCTTAATTATGCTACGGATTCGTGAAGAGTTGCTCAAGATAGACTGAAGATAGCATGCACGTCTAAATCGAGTAGGCACACGCTATTACGTTTCGTATTTACTCAGCGACAGGAGAACCATGCCGGCAGCAGCATTATGGCCGGATCCTTGAAAACAGCCTCCCGTTTCTGAGACAATGTCGAATCCTCAACATGAACGTGTTTCTAAACCTTCGACGGTTGTTCAGCTTTCGAGCACGGCTAATTTATTTCCACAGGGTGGCTTTAGTTCCTTCCAGGAGATAGGATCACACGGACGGTTCAGCGACGCAACGACGTTTACAGCTTTTTATCAGTCCTAGCAAAAATTGTGCAGAACGCGCCCCGTCTGGACGATGTCCAATTGTGACGTACCTTATCGTGTTGGCACGCACTGTGACTATCTGCTATATCCATTTCTATATTCCTACCGTTGAGCTGGCAAAAGGCGAATTCAGTGACTGTGTGTCCACCGTCTGGCTGTACCCCATTGTCTAAACATTAGCAGATATCAAATTCACTGAATAATCAATCTTCGCTTGGTCGTGCTGGTAGATCATGCAGACAGGACCGCGCTTTGCTCCAGATTATCTCAACACCCCTGGCCCAGCAATAGCAGCGACGAGCCCTAATAATACTAACTTCGTTCTTCCTGTAAACGTTTACACTCCTACCCAGCCCGAAATTGATTTATGAAATATAATTGAAGGCGATTTTTAATGATCGGCCGAGTGCCCTGTGAGCATCGCTGCCAGGGCCCCGATGGTCAGAAAGTCTTGATGATCTTCAGGGGCACTTGTCAATGTTCTCAGCTGCAGGCACCTCACTACGTGTTCTAGTCATTATCGTCCAATACGGATGCTACAAGCATTATTATTATTATTATTATTATTATTATTATTATTATTTGTTTTCAAGCTTTGGCTCGAGACATATCGATTTAATGGAACAAGACGGAAGAACGCTGCCTTCATTTCAGTGATATGGATATAGATGAGAATAGCCCTGATGATCGTCAAGGCATTCCCATTTTTCGTATTTCCTTGAAATTGTGCTTGTCCCTCTTTCGTTCTCTCTCTCTTTGTGTATTTGTTGGCGGTTGTGTGGGTATAACAATAGACGTGTACGCTTAAGCACGTCAGCTACAAATGTGTGTGCATATGCCGGACGGCGGCCATGCGCCCCTATTGGACGCGATCTGTTGTGCCGGATACTGAGAATGCCGGACGTGTGCGAAGACGTTTGTGTGTGTGTGTGTGTGTGTGTGTGTGTGTGTGTGTGTGTAGTTCACTGTCGAAAGTCTCCCCCTCTGACAAAGCAGTGTCGATGGCAAGAAAGAACGTTTTCTACCAAAGTTATCTCTCTCTCGCTCTCTCTCTCTCTGTCTATCTCTTTTCTTCTTCTGTCTTCTGCTTTTTTCTTCTGTCGTACCTCGCGTTCGTTCTGCTGGCATCGATACTGCTGAGAGTAGTACCATTGCAATGGTTATGCATTTGAAATCTTTGTCCTCCGCTCGTTTCTGTTGGCGAGGGGAGGAACTGCTTGTCTAGACCGGGTCGCTATGTATTGCATTGTACCCAGTGCTGGTTAGACGAATAGGCGATTCGTTTGTCCGGTGATGATTAACGATTCTTTGCCCAAGCCCACCTTTTCGACAAGGGAGGAAAAGTACAAAAAGAGAGAGAGAAAGACACAGAAAGAAAGAGAGAGGGGACGGGACGAAGGTAACCCTGACGAGGAGTGGCTGACAGAAGTAGAAGAAGACAGCGGAAGGAATCTTCAATGAAGATCCCTTGAGAGAAATAGATTAAGCGAGGCAGAGAGAGAGAGCAAGAGGGAGGAAGGAACACGAGAGAGAGAGAGAGAGAAAGCAAAAAACAAAGCATGCAGGAAAAGTGAGGATTTTGGCGGTTCTGAAGCCAGCTCGGACAAACGGTGGTTGTTGGTAGGAATGCTAAAACAAGAACAAGAAAGCCCAAAACCAGACAACGAAGCGTTTTCCCTACTTTCTTAAAGCCGCGACAGAAATATTGCAAAGATCGATTGGTCCACCGTATACACTATGCACATATATTATATGCAACTAGACAAAAATAGCCAATAAAAAATCGTCATATGCTAAACCGCATAACAACACGCAGACACAAGTCCGAGGTAACGAGGTCTAGCAATCAGGCGAAGATGGCTTTTATAGTGATAAAACATTAACGAATTCATTCGATTCTATATGTCATGTCGCCGTTCTCTGTTAGACAGACACGCCTTAATCGTCGCCGCCAAGGTGGTTCTTGTAGTTCTCTAATTCCAGTTGCAATCGAAACACTATCAGTCTCTGGAAAGAACAAGCAACGCTTTAAATAAACATTTCTGTACCGCATACTCGAGTGCTACTAAATTCATGTTGTTGTCCGTGTCACGTATAATCTCCCCGTCAGCTCGAACGTTGTCACTCATTATTTCTAGCGTCGCAAACTGCAGCTCAAACGCTGGTGGTGCCTTTGACGTCCCAAATTGGACCAGCAAATATCTTGGCTATTTTCAATAATGAATAATGTTGCCCGATAATCGTTCTTGAAATCAAGCAAGTAACCGAATAAATCGATGAATAGTTTTTTTGTCGTTTTTCTACTTTCGAAGTGGTCAATGTCATCAGCTGATGGTTCTAGAGAGGAAAAGGTTTTTTTTGAGCGAATGGTTCCATGACATTACTGTACAGGGGCGTTTAGCGTCGACATAACCAGCTCGCGTATTTTGAGATGTTTCCTCCGTTGGCCAACGCATTCGGTCGACGCTATTCCCGAGGAACGTCCTGAACGCCCTTCTGGAGGTGTCCTTGCTCCGCAACCGCAGTTGTTAGGTGTCCTGTTGTTGCCGTTGTCGCTCTTCTCATAACCGAACCGTAGTTTTAGGCGCTCCATTTATTCTTGCCCATGAGCATCAAGGACAACAGTTACACGGAAGGTGTGATTCTCGTCATCATTAGCAGCGACTGCCCTGATTGTAGCCATAACGGCAGGAGCAGCCAATGAGCAAAACCACCATCCTTCCTCTCTCGTAACTATCCTGACTATAAAGACGCTAACAGCAGTAAAGCACCGGTAGCGTCTTCGAAGCAGTTTTCCTTCGCCGCCGTAGTAACGCTGCCAATGCCCGGATACAAGACAGGCCCAACAACGACGAAAACTAGGGAACTAATAGCTTCGAAACACACACACACACACAAACGCCACAAATACCAACAAAAAATCGGTGAGATGGCAAAAAAACCATTAATCCGGTTGCTGCTGTGGTCGGTGATTTTGTGGCTCCAGCTACGGCAGTTGCCGTCGCTCGCTACGGGCGTATTTGTCGGTGAAAAATGAACTTGTGCTGCTCCACGTTCGACGCGGGTGTATTATTATTATTATTATGTTCTTTTTACATTGAATAAAATCAATTTTTTCGCTGAAGTAACGTGTAGTCCCGCGTACGCCAATGTCAATATCAATATTACGACACACCAAAATAGGCGCAAACCGGTTCAAGCCTGGATAAACTACGCCTTTCCTGGCGTGTAAAAAAACACACAGGCCAACTTTTAAATTTGCGCGGGCTTATAGATTACAGTAGCGCACACTGCGAGGGGCCAGATGAAATCCGTCAGTCGCGCTCGGTGGCTTAGCGCATTCGAGTGCGTCTAGCGACACGTAGGTGCTCGGGTTCGATACCCGCCGTTGCACATTTACATTTGTATGGGGTCCGTCGTACGAGGTAATGCAGAAAACGCTACCGTGGTCGTTGAATGTTGCTTGAACGGTCGGCCCCGAAAAAAGTAGATTAGACTGGTGAAGACGCTATTCAGTTGGTAGCAACAACGGTCTCATCTTAACGTTGTTATTACTGTTATTACGTACGGCCAAACGAGAATGCTCGCAGTGCGCACCGTAACTGTTCTGTTGATTAGTCGTTTCTAGAAAAATCACCTTACCCAGAAGGACAACCGGTTCCTGTTAGTACGTTTTTGATGGGTATTGCATGAAATGTGTTGTCTTGTCGTCTTGGATGGGTCATAGGCGTGTGTGAGTGTATATAAAGGTTTTGGGGGTCGCGGGGTGGTTTGGGTGTGTCCAGTTAGGGCAATTTATTTTATTTTTTTATTATTTATATAATTTATAATTTATATAAATAACAAGGGTAGTAGATGACACTCATGATGGCATCCGAGTCATTTTGCGATTAGAAAACCATTTTCGTAAAAAAATTACACGAGATCCCGAAGTAGGGTCATTAACATTCCGAGCCCCGGGAGGATGGGGGGGAATGGGAGTTTTAGCGGGTTTGTGATTCTCCGCACTAGCCACTTTCTCGTTGCAGTAGCGCATGAGCATCAAGCGTTTACCTAAACTCCCATAACAAAAAAAAAAAAAAAAGTTAAGGCAATTTAATTTCTACACAAAAATGTCGCCCATTCAATGAGTCAGTCAGCTGGGTGTTTCTAAATATATTTTCTCAATCGCGAACACGATTTCCTACTTAGCTTCTAGTCAAAATACAATCACCACACAACGTGTTACGCTCACGTAATTAGATGAACTAAAACACGTCCTTCTCAGTGTGGACCAGATGCTCGTAATAATAATAATAATAATAATAATAATAATAATAATAATAATAATAATAATAATAATAATAAGAATGATGATAATAATAATAGACGCGTATGGTCGCATTTTCCTTCTCTCTGTTTGCTGACGTCCTTCGAGAGTGAACTTGGATAATGGGACAAACCAGTTCAGCCGCACGCCAGTCGTTTTTTTCTTTTGCATAGATAGAATAAAAAAATGCGTTTTCACTCAAATCTGGCCAGATTGACAAGTGGTTTGACAGAAAATACGCTACTTTTGCACCAAACACGTATTTGTTAACGGTCTTCCGCTGCTCGGGCTGTTTCCAATTTTGGCCTTGAGGATCTTGGGTGGAATTGGGCGCCATGCGAAGGCCCTTTTTCCGGTACCATAAAACGGATTTAAGAATTGTTGCCCTATCGATACTAGACTGGCCTTCTAGTTACTTCGTAGTATCGCAAGCAATTCTTAGATTACTTCACCATCGGATATACATCTATTATACTTACAAATGACACATCGATATTCACGCACGCTCAATTTATATTCATGGAAAAATTGTCACAATGAACAACTCCCGAGAAAAAAGTCTAAATCTAGGTGAGGTGGGCATAACCTCTCAGTCGGCTGGTGCGTGACGTATCTATGTGTGCACATAAAGAGATCAAAACACTTGGCACCGTTGGGTCTTAATGCGTTGCGGCGGTCCGGTGGCGTATAGACGAATAAAGCCGAGCAACAAAGTTTGACTCTCTAAATGTCCAATTCATTTTTTTGCTATCTTACTTTAAAGCTAAAAAGCTGGCTGATGGTGTGGCCAGCGATAGATGAAGATGCATCCGCTTCTTTACAACAGAACAACAGAGTTACTCGGATCAGATTCAGCGACGTCTGATCGGCCGTAGGCTACGACGACATTTAACAAGGGAAAAACCTAAAATTGGAAGAAGCTGTTTGTCACTCCCGAATGCCAGATACTGATGAGTAACTTAATGCTACTGCGTAGACAAGACCCGAATATAGATTTTCATATGGCTGTTACAATGTAGGGCAGAACTACCGAACACACAGGACACATGCGAAAACTGTTCTACTTATTTTATCGAGTCTAATGTGTCCCGTCAATTCTTCTATTAAAAAACATTTACATTGACGAGTGCATTTCATAAAAAAATTATTCGCCAAATAAACTGAATCGTTTATTTCGCTTGAGAGTTGAACAGGTTGCCCTATACTCGACGTAACACCTTTATCGACCCGTATTGGTTACACATTAGGATGTTGATCTTGTTATTATGCTTTTTTCCTCTTGACATGACCATATTTCATTGTATTCTATTTTTCGTTCCATCACTGAAACTGTCGTGTACGTATAACATTTGTTTCCAACTCCAACAAGCAACCCGTCTCGAAGTGCTTCCTTCAGAGGGGAGACAAACAACCCCTTATTTTTCGAGTTTCGTCTAGCCCGAATATTTTGTTCGCCTCAATTAAATCGACTTCCCAGTGAAGTCTTACTGGCCATGAATTTGTTCAGAATTGATTGCCATAGACGCCGAAGACATACCGAAAGCATCAAACACGAGAAAGAGCAGTGTTCCGGAATCATCACTCATCGATGCGTTCCGTGCCTGATTTCGCTCCGGGCTCTGACCGAGCGGTGGCGTCGAGGATGGACGGCCCCCCGACACCCATTCTCCATTAATGTAGAGACATGTTCCAAGTTTTGAGAAAAAAGAATTTAATTTTTCTCATCGACAGCTGCCGACATCACAGGTGAGCGTCGGCTTTGCCCGCGAGGCAAGCGACTCTCCGAAGAAGAGACAACAGAAAAAAGAAGAATATATCGAAATAGCCACAACAGAATGGCAGCGAGCAATGCCGGATTCAGCTATCTTTCTCCAAGCGAGAAAGACTCGCCGATTCATCAGAGATCCGAAGGCCGTGCTCGGACAGAAAGTTCAGATCAATTCTCTTTCTAAACGGGGTAAGCAAACACTGACATACAAACGTTATAATCAATGGTGGTCTTGATTATCATTCTTAAATGTGGATTCAAAGTCATCGTTGTGATGGAAAGCATCATGCGAGGAACGGTAACGAAAATGATATTATTAACTGTTGATATAAAACGTATATTATTATTGTGACGCGCGGAAATCCGAGGTTTTCTAGCATATCTTCACGGGTGCTGGCCATGCTCTCTTTGTAACTTGGACGAATAGTTCAAAACAGGTTGCCCCGTTCCTAAAATCTTATTGCATCAACAAAGCTCGAATTGAATCATGTTTCCCACCATTTAAGGAATACAAAATAAATACAAAACAATCCATCTGATGAGTGCTTAGTGTCACTTGATGAAGAACTGTAAAAGGGAATTTTTGTGTCGATGTCCGTCGCTTAGTGGCGTACGTCTCGCGACCGGAGAAGACACGTCGATGTACGGGGTTTAATCTTCGCCATTTATATTTAAGGGGCGCGTATTACAAGGCAATGCGAAAAGCGTTGGACGTTGCGAAAGGACGTTGAATTTAGGACGTTTTTTTTTATATGTCAGTGATTACCAGGGCGGTTCAGTCTCACAGCATGTTTCTGCTTCGTCTAGATGACGCCAGTTACCGGGCACGGTCCATGTTTAACGTAACAAAAAACGCAAAGGAACAATTGATCACTAATAGATACATGGTCATGTACCTCGCTGGTTAAGCCATTAATATCGACGTCGCCATCACGAAATACACTACATTTCCGTTCGCGTTTAACTTGCCGCCCAGGAAGCGAAGCCTTGGAAATAACTTGCAAATATGACCGCCAACTTCGCTTTGTCCCCCTACGGGATCTGTCAGCCGCTGACTGTGGCGTTTTCGTTACCGCTTTGAGGCTTGAAAGCTTCACAAGTTGATGGGGAAGTTTATTGTTTAGCCGAATCTGGTCTATCGGCTTCTACTAGTATCGTCGTTTTCCTCCTGAAACCTTGATGTCGATCGAACACGATTCTTTCCGCCCGTGATAGAACCACCTTTGCGGAAGGGTTGCACAGAAATTACGGACGTCATAGCGCGTTGGAAGCCTGCGACGGACGAGCAATCACAACAGACGCCAATGCTGGCACCCCAGTACGTGTGGGAATAAATGTCGAGAAGAAATTTATTTTGTCAAAGTGAAGTACCGTCAGAGCGTGCCAGCCGACGTGGGTACGTCATCAACTGTGATCATCATGCTGGTGTTCTAACAAAGGTCTCAGGACCTCAAGTGGTTCCGTACTCGACACCGCAAGCGCTGTATTGAGAGACCATTGGGACCAGCAACCCCCTTGAACCTTGAATGATAATTGCCTATCAATATTGCACTCGTTTTTCGATAGCCAGATGAAAGCTAAGCCAACAACCACAGCCAACAACAACAGCCAACAATTCATGGAGCCTCCGTTTCACTTTAGGGCTTACACTGCTCTCGCCATCTTCGTTAGCTTCTTCCCCTTCTGGTTCACCTTTGCTTTCGTCGGCTCAGGATCTTCTTCCACTGGTCAAGTGTAAACTCTTCGTTACCTATAATTCTCTCGTCTTTTATCTTTCTTTTTTTTTTTTTGTTTTTTCTTCACTCTTTCTGCAGTTCATTGTTGCTCGTGGCCTACGAAATGTTACTTGCCACATCGGCCATCATCTGCGCGCCGCAGGCGACTGACAAAGAAATTGCGGAGTCGTGCGAACGGTTACGCACGTCAACAAGCCAACATTTAAACGCGCGCGACATTTGCGCGATTCTCGTTGTTCTTGTTGCTGTCCACCGTCGTTGTGGCTACCAGTCCGCCTTGTGAATAAACACAACACATTCTACTCGCGGTCACGCCCTTAAACTATATATATATATATATATATATATATA
>MNPL01021682.1:23196-59731 GCA_002081605.1 Tropilaelaps mercedesae
TTTATGTTTTTTTTTGTCCCTTGAGTGTAACAACAATAGGACGACACCGACCTGAGTGTGGGCCGCCATAAAAACACGATTGCCCGATGGCGATCGGCAATTGGCCGGCATCCCCGACTCGCCAGTGTTCGTCAGCTCGTCGCGGTTCGGCCCAGCGCCTGCATAGTGACCCACGATTTCTTCCAGTCTCGTTCTGGCTTTGCCCTTCGCCTGCCCCCCCCCTCCCCCTCGTTTGCCACCCGACCGGCGTGCCCTTCGCGAAACTCGCGGCACTCTCGTGCGATGGTCGTCGTCGCTACCTGTTAATTCGGCCGCTTCCATTTGGCTGCCACCACGACCGCTTTCTCGTCTGCCCGAACCAGAGCCTCTGCCGACTGGACGCCCCTGGCGTAGGGAGAAGACAATGGTTCAATCGACAGTAGCACCGAACAAGCCCCAAGGGCAGGAACATCAGCAGTGCCCCAGCAGGAAGGCTATGTACGGCTATGTAGAGTTGGGCAGCCATCGGGTGGGCCAGGAGAAGGGGAAAGAGAACATAGGGGACATCGATAAATCAATATTTGTAATTTTAATAAAAGCTCTTTTTTTAGCCTTCCCGCCTGATTGCCCGCCGGCCAGGCTCCAGAGCCTCCTGAGGCCCCAACGACATCCCCCGAGGGTCTCACATCCCACCCTCCCCCGCAAGGAGGGGAGAGGAAGGAGTCTAGAAGACTCCGTTTGCGGGGGCAATGCCGCTTCTGTTGCCAACATCATCCCTTTCTCATGTTGTAGCGCAGTCGAGGTGTCTGCCCACGCATCCGGCCTGCCCGACTCGATGTGGTCCACGATCTGTGCCGCCACTGAACGTCAGAGAAATAAAGCGAGAGAGAGAGAGAGAGAGAGAGAAAGGACTCGTGTCCTCGCGCGTAAAGTTAGTCCGAAGTAGTTCGGCATACCAACGAATTTCGTTTGCGACTCAGCATTTCGTTCCATGGGAGACGTTGAGCCGGAGCGCCGCACCAAGGGAACCCCCTTCCTGGACGTTATTTTGAACCTGTTTTTCTATTTTATTCTCGTTTTTGCTTCCTCTCTTTCCTCTACTCCTGTTCGTTCTTCTTCCCGGCTGTTCTGGAAATCCCCTTCAAAATCTTTTAGCGATAGGTTGCTCCACGTTGCGCAGAGAGCCTGGAAAAGCTTTTAAGGATGTGAAACAGATAGCGCGCGCGCGCGCAAGAGAGAGGGGGCAAAGGAAAAATGAAACTGACTGTAAAAAGAGAGTCATCCGTTTAAGAAACATTTCTCTATCCGGCACTTCGTCAACTAATAATATCGCCACTTGAGTGCTGCTGTCACTAAGTGGTCCAGCATCCTTTCATGGGACGGTCCCTTTTCCTAGTAAATACGACTTCACTGAAGCTGTGCTCGAAGACAGCGGTTCTCTTCGGCAGGGCTATTTCACGTTGTACGCGCACTACACGAGCGCTCGCTTTGCTCAATCTAGGTAGAATACAATACGTACACAACGCGCAGGCGCGTAGCCAAATAAACGGGTCAGAGAATTACGGCTAACCTCAGCTGCTAACACAGCTGAGGTTTATATAAACATGTTTGACTCGTAAGACACAAAGGCCGTTTACGCTAAGGTCATTCAAGCGAATTCCCGTAGTTCACTATCCAAAGCCTTCAAGATGTCACCAAACGCGACTAGACAAGCTGTTATATCTATATCTATATATATATATATATATATATATATGTATATAGTGCTTTGGGCGTAAACTTTTACTAAAACAAAAACATAACGATACGTTAGTTGAGTGATTTTGTTCAACACATGTTTCGATGTGATGTTAAGGGCTGGCTCCTCATTAGAGAGCATCGGTGAAGAATATGTGCGGCAATAGCACGTGGCGCATGGCACACGATGATCGGGATTAAATGCGATGATATTCAGTGCCGTAATGAATTCCGTTCCTCGAACGAAGGTCACCAGCACAATTATAAGTAGCATTCAACATCCCGAATACAATAACTCTCGAAGGAGGCTTCATTTGAAGGCGTGACTCCTACAGCCCAGCCGCCCTACAGGTCGCTTCGAGAGTCTGCTTAAACACTGTTTTTTGCATGTCGTACACTCAACACAAGTTCGCTACAAAAGTTTAAGGTACGCGATAAGTGTCTGGTAACGTCTAAGCAACCTGTTAGCGCGTTGCGCCGGTTTCTCTCAGCGGCCACCCGTTTGGCCCGAGGTCCCAAGCGGCGAGATTGCAACGATACAAAAACTGTTAATGAAACAAACGAGCAGGGCGGGCGTCGTTTAGTGGCAACGCTTTGCCACGTAGCGTCGAGCGCGTGCGCGTCGCATTTCCCGCATAGAAGGGGACGGTTAGCACTCGAACCCGTTGGCCATCGTCAGATCTCTCTCGTACTCGATACCCTGCCGACCTCTGCGTGATAGAGTAGAGATGGCCCCTTCTATTTATTTAGCTGTCTACTGCTGACAGTGGAACTCAACGATAACTTTTGCCTTCTTTGAAATGGAGATTTTTCCAAATGGGCGAAACAAACGCTGCTCTGCCGAAAGCGTACAGGAACGGGGGATTCGACCTCATCCGTTAAAGGGGGACTTGCTCAGCTCCGTTTGTGTCAGGCCTCGGGTGTTGTTCTATTTCTGTCGAGTTGTTATTCGACGATTGTTGTTCAAGCGCGTACCGTCGTCACTGGGCGTCACGGGAGACTGTGGTTCGCCTTCAGCCATCGGCACGTCAGTCATGAGGTGTTCATCTGACCGAGTAAGTTTTCGCGAGTCAAGTGAGGTTGTTTGCCAACCTCTAAAAGCGTCCACGATAATCCATCTTCTCTACCGCCGTAAAAGAAAGACTCGCCCCTCACCGCTGCCTGTGGATGCGGGAAAAACGGCTGGATAAACCGCCGTACAGTTAATGTACACAAACCTCTTACGATACGGCGTGTTTCATTCGCGTAATTCCAGCCATGGCGGAGCAGAATCGGCCACTCTGAGAAAGCAGAGGTGGCACTTCACCCCATACGACCTAAGTGCTCGGTATCGCGCGGGGCTTTAGCCCCCTGCCCGAGCGGGCGACAAGAGTGGTGACGCACTTTAAGCTGATGCCTCGTAGCCCCCTTTTGAGCACTTCTTTTCGACCCTGAATCAGATCCCTTACCACCGATCGGTCTCGGCCGAGCAACGCTTTCCAGCCTCCACACGCAGTAACCCTCTGAGAATTGAGTTGGAAACGCGAGCAATGCCCCCAAGCTACCGTCGCTCCTTAACACTGTTTCTAGCACCAGCGCTGCCAGGCTAAACCGTCAACGAAGTGGCCAGGAGACGCCACCGCAATTTGGTCCAATGGAAATAAATTGATGAAGTCCTTTAGTTTGCCCCTCCCGGCTGTCCCCGCGTCGATTCTTTGCCCTCCTCAAATTCCACGGGAGGGAACACAGGGAAAAGCACATAGAAAACCGCCCTCGGAAGCCTCATATCCCCTGCTATCCTTGGATCGGTCGGAACTAGCTACCGGAAAATCCGCGAAACGATGGAGAAAATGCCCCGCGAAAAACCGAACGACGTAGGACCAGCGCGGAAGCGGTGCTAAAGCTGCCAGGACCGGAAAGGTGGTATTGACGAAGGAACAAAGGTTCCTAGGCCCAAGTGCCTTAACGATGGCAGTTCCGCCTTTCTCCGCATACGGAGCGCTCATAGCCACAGATGGATTCTGAAATCAGTGTTCTGGCTCTGCCAGACCAACACACACGGACGAGTCGATCGCCCGCTAAAAGACAGGCGAAGCACAAAAGGAATGTGGCAACTATCTTAGCTGTGTTGTCACTATTCGATTTGGTCGTCCACATTCGTAATTGGTCCTTTCTCTTTGGGACATTCACAGCCGCCGTCGCGGCTCGCCCACGAGATGTCCTTGCATCGGAACCGGTATCGCTTTGTGGAATTATCGCTCAGAATTTGCTATCTCTAACTATATAACGTTCTCCGTTAAGTCTAGATATCACTCGCTCGCTCGCTCGCTCTCTCTCTCTCTCTCTCTCTCCCTTCTTCTCTCTACTAGGCTTCTAGGAAAAGCTTTTCCGTTTTCCACGTCTACCTATACTAGCTCTGTTGCTGGCAGAGTGATTGGCTAAAAAGTACATGCGTTCAATGGCGCGTTCAAATTCAGGCGTTCAATAGTTGCCTAAATGCGGGCTTAGATTGAGAGTGCGCCTGAGTGTTCGACTGAGTGTGTGTACCGCCGTCCTACTGATCCACAGGACTTCCTCAGCGCCCTTCAAACTTGCCGCTCACTGAGTGGCACAGGAAGCAGAACAAATACTAATGGCATTACGACGAATCAAGGGTCTCCTCCATGTCCGGCCGGCATTATGAAGGCCACATATTCGTGAGGGCTGCGCTGCTCGGCTGGAAGGCTGACCAGAGTGTGTGTGTGTATTATGGGTTATGTAGCGGCGTTGACTGGCTATGGCATTCTGCTAACAGGGTTGTGGCGAATTCAGCTCGTTCAGTGGTGGCAGAAGTCCCCATCCGCAGACGCCAACCCACAGACCGCATCTCCTGCTTGCACTCCACCAGCGAGTCGCGTGGTTGTTAGGTTAGCGGCTGGCATGTAGAGAAGTCCGGCCCGGCAACGGTAGCTGCTGAAAATGCGGCGGCCCACGAGTTAGAGCCATAGGAGAGAACGACGGAGTCGACGCACACTCTGGGGTTTCTGGGCGGAAGGAGAGATTGGGGTCTGTGGGTTGGCTAGGCGGAGACAGACGACTAGGGAACAGGCAAAGTCCGGACGAAGGTCTCACCGTGTCCGCTAATCTGGTTAGGTCTGCTGTCACTGGGGGGAGGTGGGGTGCACGACAGAAAACCAGGGGTAGCGGGAGACGGGTGAAAGGGGCAGATGGTGTAACACACAAGAGCCTGCGGCCGCCCAGGGACAAGGGACACGAACGCGGCGAACAAGATATTCAAGCAGGCAGCAAACGAGAGAGAGAGAGGGATATCGGGGTTGGTGGAGCGAGAGAGAGAGAGAGAGGGAGAAGCTGCGGGGTGGAGTTGCGGGGGACCAGTCTGACACACAAAGACCGAAGCAGCGAAGGAACAAGCAGCATGAAGATTAGTTACTCCGCCTGCCTGCAAGTAGCGGTCAGAGCAGACGGCAGCAGAAGCCCGGACTTTCGTGTGCGTCGGGTTCCTTTTCTCAACCTCCTCCTTATGGGACCCTGAGGGAAAGCGCAGGCCGCCGCCGTAAGGACAACGACACTGGATCCTTAGATTCCTGCCTCGGCTCACAAGCTTGGAGGCCCCGAGAGCCACCACCTCCTCTCCTGTGTCCCCTAGCCAGGCCCCGCTACCACGTTCGCTTCGGTATTGTAAGGTCCCACAGGACCTTATGTAAGGCAGATCGTCGGCTCAGTGCTGGCTATGGCATGGTTTGCCGCGCTCGGAACTCGCAGAAGAGAGCCAGTCGCCGCGAAGACGAAGAACTCAGCTGTGGGGGCCGGGGAAAACCAAGGAGGAAAAAGGAGGATATATATCGCTAACGGGCTGGCCCTTGATCGCCAATCAGAAGACCGCTGTACCCGAAAAAGGATTGGTTGGATAAGTTGGAATAGCTAAGCATACGTAGCGGTGGACAACGAATGCGGACGACGTGTCCTGCCGTGGGTGTCTGCAGATGTGTGGGCGAGGTGTGTCTAGCCATCTATTTATATAAGTATTTGGAGGCCAATTAACTGTCAAGTGCCGTGCAGCAAGCAGTGGCCATGCGTAAGTAAATAAATATGATAGAGCGTCATTGCGTGTACACGGTCTGGGTACGTGATCGCAGCCGTAGGACCGTTCATGGGGAAGCTTTATATCAACGTGTATAAATTCGCCGTAGCGTGTTAATAGTCTCTGCAAAGTAACCGCTAGTGACACTATTTCACTCGCAGCTGCGCATAGAACACACAAGAAGCAAGGGAAGATCGGCAGCAATTTCAGCGCTAGGCACAGCTTCACCTCATGAAGGGTGAACGGAGATCAACGAAGTGCCGCATAGATGGCTTTTGGTCTCTCAAAACTGCTCATTTCGTCGTCTCGTATCCAGACGTGACCGCCTTGTAGGTATAATGCCACCTCTTGTTTACCAGAATATAAACTACATCTGCACGAAACGACCTCCCCGTCCGAGTCGTACGAGCGACGTCTTGAGCGAATGTAAACAAACATCTGACATGGACACAAAGATGCAATTTTGTCTCAATATGCCGCTGTGATACTTTCCCAAGGCCGAAACGAGTCGGCTGTTCGCTGGTGGTGAATCTGTTAAAAGCTCTCGTGAAAACTCACATGGACGTTCTCGAAATCTGCCACGCATGCGTTACCCGTTGTGCCGCATTCGATGACCGACGACGCGTACTCTACGCGAAACTCGCCCGCGGGCGACACCTGAAGCGGGGTTTCATCTACGACTTCTAATAAACTGTCGCCACTGTAAAGCTAGTCCGTGCAGATGGTACCATCACGCACGGCTATAGAACGCATCCAGGGGTATAGATACGCCGGCCAACTCGAGTCGCACGAGACCATCGTGCATTGGACGGCTGTCTAAACGAGCTGCAATGAAGGCTGTCGTGGTCAAGTCGCACAGGAGGCGGAAGAGGGGGCTTTCATTTGTCAGTTCATTACTGCGTTATTCAATTACAACAATGAGTAACCCGGCGACCCGGGAATCGAGCGCTCGGGTCGGATCCGACTCCCGGGCCGAGCCTGCTACTTGCAGTTGGACGTCAAGTCATGAATTGTGTGTGTCCCAAACGAAGTAAAGAACACAGGCAGGTGGCCGTGAGGGCGAGAAATGGCCGTAAGTCGACAACTTTTAGGATCTGTTACGGCGTTGAAACTCAGGCAGACACTATTCCGCCATATATGCATTCATTTTGTTACCGTCACTTTCTTACAATTACTCGCTACGTTCAAAATATGCCTACAGTTCCTATTGAATGATGTTAGCGTTTCGGACGCTGAATAGATCTTATGAAGACCTGGTAAACACTCTGCCAAGCTTTGACGGATTTACCCTACCTCACGTATAATGAAGAAGTAATTGTACGTTTTCTCTAGAACAGTAGATTAGTCATTAGGGTAATAACAAAAACACAATCCGAGTTTCACGAGGAAGCTGATATTAGACTGCAGCTGGTCCCAGGAGGTGGTTTATAATTGTGTGTGTAAAGATAACATGTATGGGTCAATAAAGGCGCCTGGGCCTCGTGGGCGTTGCTGGTTATTAAGTATCGATTTTACCACAAAATGGAGCTATTGCTTATATGACATGTTTGTCCATTTATAATCTGTACTTACCAACCGAGATTGGCTGTTCTGCCTGAGGACAATTTGGCCTTTCAGTTCTCGCCTATTTTATTAACGCGAACTTAAGCGATGTTTGTTGTTTCTTTTTATTACTCATAAAGCGATATAGTTTTTTCTAAAGCCAAACTAACACAACGAGAATATGCACAAGGACGGCGCTGCCCCACTCGAGACTATAACTTCGCGGTGGAGGCCATCGGCAGGCCGCCGGCCGAAGGTGTTGTTGGCCTGAACGTACTGATTTCGCATTCGAGATTCTTGCTAATGCTGAGAACCCCGGCAGCATTGTCGAACTGTCCGCAGTAATTGGGCGCTGAAAAGATCGTCAGAAGTCGTTGGTCCGCGAAGAACTCGTGGCCTTTGGGGCAAAGCTGATGGCCGCGGCAAATCAAGTCTAGGTCGAACCGCTCGAGGAATTCCTCAACCTGCCAAAATGATTCTCGATGTAGGTACATTTTTCATGCGATTTTCAGCATAGTCAAAAGCAAAATAACCATTCGCGTCGTTGCATCGCCTGGATGTTAACGCTCTATCGGACAGCTGAAAACAGCTGACAGAGGTGACCGGTCGAATGATTTGGGTGGAAACGTGAGGAGCATTTTTACCTCACCGAGGTACTTGATGGATCGCACTAAACATCCATTGATTTTAAACACCCTCTACCATTTATTGGCTAGTTGACTGCCGGTTTTGTGTCGAATCAGCGAAAACTCGTCTTCAAGAACTAGGTTCAATTCAACAAAAGAACCGGACGTTCTTATTTTAAATGATGATTTGGTTTTCAAAGATCATTAGCGATTTTTTCTCATTGTGCGGTGATACGCAATACTCAATCAAATATAATTATTTTTTAGGAATCAATTGCTGCAGTGTGAAATATCTGCATGCTACAGAGTTTATGTCACAAAAAATAAAATTCTTAAGAAAAATTCAGGGAGACATGAGCAAAAATAGACCTTCTGTCGTTTATGTATCATAAATTACAGGCCGCCATAAGTGCCCACCTCTTTAAGCAAGTCTTCATTATGACATGAAGAGGAATTCTTGTACGATCTACGATTTCGGGAATCGGCCTGAAAACTGCACACGAAAGACGAGGAAGGTCTACTCACTTGTTTGGGTCCAAATATGACCGATATACCCCGATCGTGGTTGTCGGCAAAGTCTTCAGCCGTCGGGTGAGGATCCGCCCAGAGAAGATCAGTAAGCAGGCCCTGCTTGGGAACCCTGGCAGGCCGCTGTATGTCGAGTATCTGGTCGAGGCTATGCAGACGAGGCGAGATGCCCCCATGCACGCAAAAAATCTTCTCGCCAACGATAGCTGCCACCGGCATATACGAGAAGGCCGAGCCGAACCTCCCATAAATTTCCAGGTTGTACCTGCAGCACGAAATCGTACACAGACACGTAACGGTTTCGATCTCGTTCTTCCCCCTCTAGTGTTCCTACCCAGCCGCTGTTCCCACACACGCAAAGCAATGCATCCCACGTGCACGCAGAAGCTGTTCCCACCGACCGAAAACCACCCACCTGCTGGTCACCTCCTCGAAGAAGCCATAGCGCCTATTGACCGGCTGCACCTCATGATTGCCTCTCAGCAGGAACACGGACGTCGGGAAGCGCACCTTAAGGGCGAACAGCAGCGTGATGACCTCAAGCGACTGCTCGCCTCGATCAACATAGTCGCCGAGGAATAAGAACCGAGTTGACGGCGGCAGGCCGGTCTGGTCGAGCAGCAGAAGAAAGTCCCGAAACTGTCCGTGCAGATCGCCGAAGACGCGGAGTGGCGGCGAGATCCGAAGAAGCATCGGCTCAGCGCTAAACGCTTTCTGGGCGCGCCGTGTGACTTCGAGGAGTTCGCGGTTTGTCAGATGCACTCGCGTACAGGTTCCGTCCGAGGTCTGGCGGGACCCGAGCAACGTCGCCAAGACGGTGTCGATGACGGCGTCGGCGCGTGGCGTTGCGGCCGGTGAGCATGACGACTTCGGAGCCGCCTCTGGCAGCCGGGCAGACGTTGAAGAAACTGTTTTTGTTGTCGGTACCGATTCTGGCATCGTTTTCTCAGGAGAATCGACGTACGCTGCTTCGTTCTATGAGAAACCCGAGCGATTCATTTGGAGAACGGCATTGGGGACGTCGGAACCCGGCCAAGATGCACGGTTTCCCTGAGGGATTTGCAAATGCCAGTTGCCCTCGTTGCCGGGAGCCTGGAAGTATGGCCGAAATTGAGCGTTTTTAAGGGTTTTTAACTCGAGTAAGGGGTGAGCATATCACCTGTGAGAGGGCAGACGTAGATAGAGAAAACGTAGATAAATGAACCTTTGCAAATTAAGGGAACTTACTTGCATGAGCATTCCTACCTGTGTATTTTTAACCTAAAAGTCCGATTACAACCTATGAACAATAAAGCTATAAGGTCCTCCAGTGTGGTCGATCTAAAATGGTAAATCTGTTTCGCTCTATATAATACTTACTTTTCTTGATCACCCTGAAACGCGACGCCAGCTATTGTACGAGTAGGTAGTGAGTTACTCCAGACTTTAAAAAAAAGGTTTACTGAAGTCAGGCAGTGGCTTAATGCCGAAAATTAATGCCTGACGTAGTTCAATTATATTGCGAGTCCGCTGTAAAGAAAGACAATTATGTGCATAGACCTAATCTGTTACTTAGCCCGATCAAAACACGAATTGGCCTAGGCAACAGTTCTAATTCACGAATGTAGTTAGAAAATTTCGCTCTTTGTAATACTCCGATACGGAATCTTTATTGAACGCAGTTTTCCTTCGGTGCTCTCGTCGTGTATTGTCGTTTCACCGCCATTGGTAGTTCAAAGTGGTCGCTATGCTTTATCGTCCAATCACGCGCTCGTCCCAAGGCAACGTCCAAACCGTTCAAGCCATCTGGCAATCTGTCCAAACCGTGTGTGGGCTTGAATCAAAATAAACTTGATGATGCTGATAGTGATAGTGACACGGATAATAATGGAGGAGTCGGTTGTGACGTAACTCGGGATCATTTTTCCCCAGGCAGATTTACTGTCGACAATTGTACGTCCCTCGTTACGTTAAGGCGGCGGGCGGTAACAACCTCAAATTGCAGCCCTTGGCCTGCTTCAGGGGTTGTAACTGTCCTTAGAGCGGCCGTGTTCTAGTCTTAAATCGGCCACCTGAAGATCGTGTACCACTCCCCGACCACCCCAAAAGGAACACGACAGCGGCTGGTTTGAACAAAACACGCCGACGAACGGAGCCATGACTAGCTAATGTGTTCAGACTGCTGTGATGTTAAACAGCACTGGCAAGAAAGTGATGCGTCTAAATGCTAGGCCATCGAGACGGATTTCGAAAAGCTGCATCTTCCTGGAGTGGAGTCTCTGCTCAGTAAAATCATTTGTGGTGAGTTTGGCGCGTAAGATGGGTGAGACGTCTGAACACCGGACACTTCTGCGCGGCAGAAGTTTAGAATTCGATGGTAAGAATTAGTCGAATTTAAGCAGCGAACGTCTGCGTCGTAGCATCCGTGGAGGAGTGGAAATCCAGTTAGCAATACCACCTGGTTGAGGCTGGTGTTAGGGTAATTGACGCAAGATGCAATCAACGAAATTAGCGGAACCTAATGGCATTCTCGCAAATCGAAGGTCTTATGATGTGTCGTTCGATATTCAGGCACGGCGAATCTTTATTGTTTCGTACTCGCCACACGGAAGTTACTTCACGTTTTCAAAAACATTGTATACATGCCATACAATGCCATCTACTGAACCATGGGGCTTTTTAATCGTAACGCGTTATGAGGATCGAATGTGTTGCTCTTTTGTGGGTTCGTATCTCGACTCTCCTTGCGAAGCTCATTTCAGATGCCGAGAAGCTCTCTAAAGCTGCCTGTGAGTATTTTCTTCTGTTGCTCTGCTGCGTTATTGTGCAAATATTGTTCGTTGATCCAAACAAACGCAAATTGATCTAAATTCAACAAGTCCGGACACTCGATGTGCTTCAGTTAACAAGCCGCCGACGTGTTCAGCATCGCAGTTAAATACCTCCACAAACCCCACATGAAGGACGAGGTTATTTTAGCGTTTGTGTTCCAGCGGGCAGCCTACCTTATTTCCTACCTAGGCCGATCGCGCGCCTTTCTACATTACGCTTCTCGCTGCTCTCGACAATGACAGTCGCATCGTTGGCGATGTCGCCATCATCGATTTGAAATTCCGGAACACTATCGGATACATAGAGCCCGTCGGGCGACAACGCATCGATGACGACAAAGAAGTAGAAGCAGCAGAAGAACCGGTGGCGGGGTGCAGACTTCTGCAATAACTTCAGGAGCACCGGTGTCAGCCACAGCGGAGGCGGTTGCAGCCAACAGTAGCACACGGCATAAGCGCAGAAGACGATCGAAATCGGGTAGAAAGTACTGGCCGGGCGTACTAGAACACCAGAAAGAAGCGAAACCGGTTGGTCGTTTTGGCGTTTTCGTTCTTGCTTCGCTTCGCTCGAGCTTGCCTTCGTGTTTGCCTCAAGTGTCTGTGACGACGGCGCCGTTTATTTTGTCACCAGCCTTGCACCTCGAAGGAAACAGACATCTTCGGAGCGTCCGAACGTGTAAATAGGGAGAAATTACCTGTGTGCGTGTGTATGTGTCTGTGCTGAACTGAAGTGCTTCAGCAACTCCGTCATGATTATCGAAATTCAGAGAAGTCAAATTAGGTGAGAAAAGCTTGTAAATTGTTTCGTTGAGCCGGGCACGAGTGGCAGGCTCGCAAGAGGTAATGAATTGCCGAAGTTCATCAGTCTGAGTAGCAAGTTTTCGAACGTGCACCGAAGCTGTGCTTTTATGCGTTGGCCAGTGAACCAGTTGAATGATTATAGTCGCGTCTAGACCGACAACCGCAAGAATATAATATGCCTCAGGATAGACCTTTGCTTGGTTGACAAAGAATCTAACCACAGCCGACTGTTGGAATCGAAGGCTCCACACTAGTGAAATGTCGCCATCGAACTCACACTTTGAATCAGTGTCTATTTCAATTGCCTAGGCTTGAATGCATGAAAATGTTATATATGCTAGAAACAGTATAGCAGTACTTTCTTAAAACCTGTGTAGGATTTCTTAATGAAATACAAATGCAATACTCTTTCGTTAAATAGATAATTCATCTTACTTTTAACCGACACCACTGCCACTTTTTCGGAGAAGCGGCAATTAGCTAGCTAACGATGCTAACCAGAAAGGTAGCCGCCAAATTTCAAAATGCTGTCACAAGTGAAGCATATCTGTAATACAAAATGTAGTAATGAAAAAGCGAATCGCTTTTGTAATTAGCGTGTGTAATTAGCACGTTTAAACATACATTAAACGTGAGACATCCAATAGGTGCCTTAAATGTCTCACTAATGCTCAGTAAACGCTAAACATACGTCTGATACGCACACTAAGAAAATAGGTTTATGGTATTGATAGAATCTAACTGGGATTGTCTTTTTGTAGCAGTTTAACTCTCAGCTTGGTCCGAAGTGACTCGGGTGATGGCGATGTCGCCGCACTCGTCGATGCCTTCTTGAAGGAGCGCGCTCCGGCAGAGATCTACGACGAGTTTTGCGGCACTCCTCTCGAAGGAATCGTTGATAAAATCGTCGTAGACAGAAGTGACAAGAAAATCGCACCCGTCCGTATTACAGCCTGACAAATCTAATTTGAATTGTAATTAAAAACTAACCGTAATTAGGAGGTGTTAGTAGAATTGAATATTAACGAAAAGACTAGGTGTTCAACGTTTTTTTGTTACAGCCGCATTATACTATGTACGCAATATACTATTTATTTAGAAACTGGGCCTAGAATCCATATGCGTACTATATATATATATATATATATATATATATATGTATATATATATATATGCCAATAGCATGTGAAACTCTTTTATAATAGAATTTGTAATCTTCATGCATCCCATTGCAGTCCTATTACCATTACACCCTTAATACGGATGGGTCCGGAGTCGAATTTATTGAATGCGACTCGAGCTGCTTGAATGCAGCTCATGTGTTTACACTGCCCTGCAAGGAGTTCGATGGCCTCTGGGAGAACCTTCACTTCGACTCGGACATCAAACATAACGTAAGTTCACGCAAGCATGCAAGCACTTTCAACCTTCCATCCTCCTCCCCCGTTCCCTCCTTTCGGGAAGGAACATCGACTGGAGGAGACGACACAATCTAGTCATTTCATGATGTCTTGTCATATTATATTGCTGGCCACACTCTTACACATCGGCGCTTTTTGGTCGGATAGTCAAACGCTGCCTGCGAACTTCAGTGTCAGTAGGGACAGTCGTGTCCTTTTAGCCGATGACATTCGGCCATCGGTTTCGGTCGAAGCTCTATACTGGAGACAAACGAGACAAACTTTCTGCACAAATTCAACAGTATTTTCACGCTGACTTTGTGCCACATCCTAATCCTAACCCCTAACCTAAACCTGGTACCACTACTATCACTGTTGCAGTTGCTCGACTACTCCGCGAAGGCGCTGCTGTTCGCCGAGCGAGGGGTGGACCACAATGTGATCTCATTCAACAAACTTGTTTTACTCCACGGGCCGCCCGGCACTGGCAAGACCTCACTGTGCAAGGGCGTCGCACAAAAACTCGCCATCAGATGGTCGTCCCGCTTTCCGTGCGGCCACTTCGTCGAAATCAACGCGCACTCACTTTTCAGCAAGTTCTTCTCAGAGGTGAGTTACTGCGCGTGTTCGGGGTCTCAAGATGGCACTCGAACGCCGCCAATCTATCGCAGTGTATTGGTTATAACTCAGTGGAAACTCTGAACACAGAAAATGTGGCGCTCCAGTCCGGCCCCCAATGCGTCGTAGCCCTTTCAGCTTGTCGGACCGCGCCAAGTAATTTAAACAAATGCTTAAATGCCTTTGTTGTCCCTCAGAGTGGCAAGCTCGTCCTGCAGATGTTCGAGAAAATCGCTGAGATCGCCAGTGACGACACCGCCCTCGTATTCGTCCTCATCGATGAGGTCGAAAGCCTTGCTCATTCGCGGGCCGCCGCTGCAGCCGGGAACGAGCCATCGGACGCGATACGGGTGGTCAACGCCGTACTCACTCAACTCGACCGACTCAAGATGTGCGTGAGCATCCCCCGGCAAACAATAATCATATATGATAGTAATATTGTTAGGCATAGTTTTTTTTTTTGGCTGTTTGATGCTCTGACACACACGAGCAGTTATGTATTTGGCCGGCTCGTTCGGTCGATGCGAGCGGTTCTGGTGACCTGTTTTTCTATATTCGGACGAAAGTTCTTTCTAATGGGTTTGGTGATTGTTTTGTACTCGTCGGTGCGTCCTATTCCAGGATGCCAAACGTACTAATCATGACGACTTCGAATGTGGAGAGCTCCATTGATGGGGCTTTTGTGGATCGGGCTGACCTCTGTGTTTACGTTGGACATCCCTCGCCGCCGGCGATCTCGAAGATTTTCGGCTCCTGTCTTAAAGAACTCGTTAAGGTATTCTTCCCGCCAGCTATGTAATTTCGCTAGAGCGCAGACAACACTATATAGATATATTTTCCGTCAGTTAGTTATCTACAAGCTGTCGATGGCTGGGTGCATTCGTGTGCGCCTTGCGACCGGAGGAGACACGTAGGTGCACGTGTTCGATCTCCACCGTTGCGTATTTACATTTATATGGGCTCCGTCTTTCGAAGTAATGCAAAAAGTGGTACAGTGGGCGTTAATATTGACTGATAATCAGCCCTAAAAATTATCTGCCTGTTTTAAAAATTTAAAGAAAAACGCTTAGCATTGTCGAAGAACAAAACTGGAAAAGGCACCGATATACTGTAATATGAAATTTTAAAATGATATAAAAGAGAACGCCAAAGAACACGTCCTTACGAACGTTATTCTCCGTGTTAGCAATAGTATACAGACTGACACACCTTCTTCTAAAACACAATCGCCGATTAATGGACCAATGAGCATTGCCTAACAGATTCATTGTATCTCTTTTTCTCCCCTCTTTTCCTAAAATACCCTTTTGAATCCTCTTCTTTCCAAGCAGCGGAAGCTCCTTGAAGACCAGCCCTTCGCCGAGACCTCGGAGTTCGCGAACATCTGGACGGAGATCTGCCGAATGTCGGTCGGCGTGAGTGGACGATCATTGCGAAAGCTGCCGTTGCTCGCCTTCTCCGAGGGAACCAACCCGATGTCGATGGCCTCCTTCCTCGACGCGCTCTTCAAACTGATCAAGACGAAAACGGCGGAGAAGAAGCTGTCGCAAACACACCACATGTTCCAATCGATAAGCCTCGTCTAGTAGAACTCGAGCCGTTAGCGAATTGTCGGACCGGGCAAGGCAGCGGGGCCACGGTTCCTGAGCTCGGCACTCACATGGCGCTGCGCGGTCACAATATTCTTATCGTCGATGGCACGCTGGGGTAAGGTTGTTCCCCGTGTGTATCACTGAGCTCGCAGAGGAGCGCTAGTGTTAGACGATAACGTTGCATGAGTGAGCGAAGTGCCACTGTGGAAATGTGCTTAGGTTCAGAGTGTTCCATTGTTAGAGTGACACTGACTGGGAGAGAGATGAATGTGGCCAGTGAGGATGCGAAGTGACTAAATGGAGAACTTACCGGGATGCACTTCTATAGATTTCTTTTAGATGGATGCGTTTTACTTGATGGTTATGCTGTGCCAACGATTTTTGATGACCACATCAAATGCCAACGAGAACGGACACGCAAGGTCTACAAACGTTGTTTTGTTACCGTACTCGTTACGCATAGCGAATGGCCTAATTTCACACGTATACCCTCGTATTGTATGTGTCAATGCGGGCCACAACAGCATATTCACAGATTCATAAATGATGGTAACATCCGTTAAAATTCACGTGATCTTTTGTATGTGAAACTACGTGACTTTTGAGTACATTGTTTAACTCATATGTGCCATGTATGCCTATTTGTATATAATTGACGAGTGAATAAAGCTAAGAAGACATGTGAACTACGGTTGAATGGTTCAAATTTGTGGTTAAAACTAGTTAGACTGTTATGGAGTGTGCATAAATGAAATGAACATTTCATTTTTATCATTTTCATAATATTTTTTATTTAATTCAACGTTACTTTTGCGAAAAAAATCTAACTTGTGAAGAGCGCTAGCACTTTCAGCAAGGCAGTTAACTGCATTTCTCTTGAGAAGTTGGGGAGCGCGTGCCTTTGTTTATACGATCAAGTCGCTGCTTAACTTAACTTGAAAATATTTTAGTTTTTTTGTATCAAAGGCACTAAAATTATGTTGTCTTGTAAAAATAGCTTTGTAAAAAACCAATCCCGCGTTCAAGATGTCTAGTGCTTATAGTACAATAGGCCTTCAATTATGTAGCTTGCCATCTGTATAATAGCCCAAATGTACTTCTCTCTTTCTTCTACCTGCCCCTAACTGCTGCTAATTAGTCCATTGTCATTAGTGCTTCGTCTTAATGGGAGACCTTCTAACCGAACCAGCATTTATCCAAACCAGATCATAGCACCTTACCCACATTTTCGAAACACGAACACGATATCGCATTACAACTCAAAATATTTTTAGAGCAGAACATCAGCCAAAACGTTTTTTGCATTACCCTGTAAGACGGATTATCCCATGAATGTGAATGTGCAACGGGGGATCGAACCCGTATACACACCTATGTCTCTCCTCCTCATCCGGTCGTCTAAAGGTGAACGCGATTGCCCCCAAGCCACCGAGCTCGACGCATTAATTCAGCTCCCCACGTATTCTACATAGCCAAAAAAGAGAGAAGATATAACGTTTTTGTATACGATTCGATTTAGTGTAACGCTGGTCGATTACATGTCACGTATGTTAAACACAGCGATCCATATTAAAGAAGTAAGAAGAACTTGGGGTGCCTTCATATGCGAATTTATTGTTTTTACCGTCTTTTTCCCCTTATCGCCGCAGATAAAAAGTTCCACACGCACAACAGAAACGAGTTCAAGATATCAACCATCCTTTGCAGCATTGTTCGGCTAGGTTAACCGCGCAGAACTTCGCCTATACCGAGGGCAAAGTCTCTCCAGATATCATTCACTTCAGGACATCGCTGCTACCATCACCCTCAGAACATCGGCTTGGGCTTCCCGTACGAGCTCATCCGGTTCGAAAACGGTAGATGCTTCTTCCGCATGCCCAGCATCGTGTTCACTTCGCAGACGACGCTACGGAGCATGTCGATGATTTCCTTGATTTGTCGATTTTTCATGTAGACCTGCTCCTGTAACGCGGACAACAAAGCGAGGGTTATGCGGACGAAAAATTAAATGGAGCTGAACTAGAAGCTAAGCACCGGACAGATTTACGGGACTTGAACACGAAGTGGCGTACACACAAAGACGTGCGAATCATCTTTGTTGTCCCCTTGGAATTGGTAAATGCTTATTTCATATGCACCCGGTTCTCTTGCGGTCCGCCGCGTTATACTGTTGACGTACTCCGGTGTCAATCTATCTTCAAACCACACAATGGCCCCTTTCATTACATTACTTTTCCATACATTCTAACCAAATGAAGAATGAATGAAATCTGAAAAATGTTTCCCAACCGCAGGGTATCGCTAGCAAGCGGCTTGTCGAGTAAAGCCCAGTGCGACCTAGCATTCAACCGATAGGACCGTACAACGGCACAAAACAACATGAAAAATGTAGATATAATATTACAATATGAGTAGCGTGAATAATTATGATATTGCATATGAATGTACCTGATAATGCTGGCGTTCCTCCATAAACTGTAGCGCCGAGTCCAGCGGCTTTTTCTCCTCTTCGTCCTTACGCCGCTCGTCCTCGAGCGGTATTAGTTGGATTGTGGCCACGTCCGGCTCCAGCGTGGAGAATTCCCCGCCCGCACAGTTCATGTCGCAAATTTCGTACACCCGACGTAGCCGCTTGAACAGTTGCTGTATAATCTTCAATATCTCGTTTAGCTTCGCCTTGCGCTCCTGCATAAGAGACGAGTAACGCGATGAAGACAGATCGTATGATGACTGAAGGGGCATTCGGTTCAAGCATGCAAATCATGAACCAATTTACACCACGTGGGACAAATGACGGAACTGCTACTGTAACACAGCTTCATATTGGCTATGGGAAAGGTGCAAGAACTCGGAACTGGATCACCATACGTGTAAATGAAATATGCATGCATACATTTGTAAGGGGTCGGCCGAATTTATATGAGTGAATTGCTGCGGTGACCCTTAGCAAATTTTACATTGGTGGGTATTTGCTCTTTTCTCCAGCAGAACTAACCCTCGCTGTCTAGGATAGTCTACTTAACACAAAAGCGCCATTCGAACTTTGTGTTTACCGTGTGTGTACAGAGTAGAATAAAGCCGAAAGAAGATTCTTATATTGACTTCGTACATTCGGTGCCCGGAAAATGCCACGTAATACAAATAGATAATCCGGACTGAACGTTAATGGACTAATACTATATGGAATTTATACAAATGATGAAACATCCCTTATCGGACTCAACTGCAAATTGTAGTCAATAACAGATTTCACCGACCTCTTGCATTGTCTGCGCCTGCTGGTTCATATTTCCCGTAGGCGGGCTCAGGGTTCGCAAGAGTTGGAAAAGCTCGCTGGCGCGCGAGACGATCTCCTGCACGGTCTCCTGTCCTATTCGGCACATGACTGGAATATTGAACTCCTGTTGCTGCTGTTGCTGGTTGTCCTGCTATAAAAAATAAGACCGATGTAGGCTATTACCACAGGCAGCGTTGGTACAATATTACAATGCAACCTAGCACCACCTAATCATGTACATTGTTCGTGTATATGCATAAACTATACACAAAAACAAAAAAGACTACAAAAAAACATTCGGTTAATTCGCTCACTGGCTGAAGTTCGGTTTCGGCGCTCCGCATACGCGTGAGGAAGAAAACGCGTACACGCAACACCAGCATAGACAAGTGAATATTGTGAATCGACAACCAGAGTGGACATAGCGACCGTTTGGAGGTAAACATTAGAGGGATGACCAAACGATGAGTCAGCAATTGAAGAATTGGTAAAATTGTTTCTACAATACAGGTTAAACGAAACATCTGTAGAAGGTGACAGCGTTGTTTTGTAAAAGATAAAGAGCAATAATAATAATTTGATTTATTAACATTTAGTTAGCATACTATAATACAGAATATTGGATACTATCATTATCAATTAATATAACTAGTTCCTCTATTTGTGGCAGCCTTGATGATATATTTCCATTGAGAGAATAAAACAAATAATGAATGTTAGTGTTACTTTATATATTCACGGCATGTTGCAAACCTGTATGATAACATGCTTATACTAAGCATTGCAACTAATAAAAATTACAGTTAATATGCAACTAAGGGAAGCTCGATTTAGCCCACTATCATAATATGCATGATATACCGATAGTGTATTAGGCAGGGGGTTAGTGTTGCTCAAGACTAGGCTTATCCATTGATCAACAACTTGGTGATCCGTATTATACGTATATATTTTGCTTGTGCTCACTGCTAATTCGTGATACTTAGCGTTCTCAAAATTGTTACAAGAAACTGCAAAGCTCCCTTTCTTATAAAAAAAAAAGAAGTAGGTGGTAAACAATATATTAAACGTGAGCGTCATGCAGAAAGTCTCATAGAGATTAACAACAAAAAGCGCATATACAGATATATGCAGTTCACCTATCTTCTACTAAAATGAGAAAATGCTGAGGTGATCTCGATTCTATCACAACTATATTAAAAAACGGATACGAAAATGCTCAACATACGCTACATGCAGGTGGCCTCGCAGGCATCTGAAAACATCACGGTCATGATCAAAATAGTAGATGTATTTTAAAAAGATTTTCTTATGTTTCACGCACACAAACTCACGACCACTTTCGAGCGAAGCGAAATGTTAGTTAAAGGTTACGGAACGATCATAGGAACTAGTAAGCGCTCAATCAATGTTAAAAAGGATGCGACGACATAACGTAAGAACATATTTTTTTACGAGGCAACTCCATTCCTGTCTTCTCCTGCTTTACTCTATGGAACTTCTTCATACTTGTGGGTTTCCGTCCTGGTCCTGCTGTTCATTACTGATTCCGTTGTGGCCTTCAAGGGACATTGCGCCTGGATGCATCTGTGGGACTGGTGGATAACCCCCGATGCTTCCACTTCCTGGGCCCATTGCCCCGCCACCGGGCCCACCTCCGCCCATAGCTGGGACATGGCCACCTCCGCCCTGGTGGTACGGCGAAGCCATGCCGGCAAGAGTCAATGCCGACTCAACGGCTATGCTATTCTCTGCAACAAAACGAACTTGCTGTTATATCATAGAGCACGGCTATTTTCTAGAAATCAGACAACAGAGGGATCATTTTGGGCGGCTTCTTTATAAGGTGAATGCATAAGATTATGACCAGGCATTTATAAACGACTCAGGTATTAGGTTTAGGTGGTGCCTTCATTCCTTATTACGCCCACGTATAATTAAGTATTGACGCGTATTCACTTACAGTGCAATGGTGTCGCTAATAATCGAACAGATCAATTTCCAAGCAAAGCGGGATTTGCGTTTGTACGCTTAATGTTTTTGAGTCGGTCATTCTTTACGTCAAAACAAGTGAGCAAAAGTTTAGGTACTTCGAAACGTGAAATTTTTGCTAATTTTTTCATAAAGATCCAGCTCCTGTGACAAAGGAGGACAGCAATGATTCATGCTGCTTAGATCTTTGTCGGTTAACGACTAAATGACCGTTTTTGCGCAGCCTAAGCAATGATGGCTCGTGCACTTCACCGACATCTTTAACATAATTAAGAGTACATAAGTTGATGTAAATTCGCATGGTTTTTCTTGAGTGGCGAGTAAAGCGTGTTAAACAACTTGAACATGTTAGGGTTTCCACGTATTACTCTCCGTGACCGAACGATCAGAATTACATACAACTCTACGGGTAATCTTTGACAGCTAGACGTTAGCTTTTACAATTGCTTATTTCTTCGTCATCGCTTGCCGGAATACTCGAAACAAGCAAACTCTAGGTGTAGAACTTGAGCGCAGTTTTTTAGCTACAGACACGAATAAACGTGCTCAGGTATTTGTTTCTTACTTAATTTGATAAATAAAATAATATTTTTTAAATTTCTGTCAGCACTCTGAATAATCCTGGATGAATACTACACTCACATCCTCAGTTGCGTGGAGCTATACCTTCGTCGGGGATCAGCAGGTGACAACGTCCGTAATAGTCGCTTTGTTTATTTACACTCCGGTGTATATAAGCAGGAGACGGGCCGATGAAGAATAATGTTACAACACCAGACACATGTTACCGATGGCTTCCCATTAGCATTGTGAACGAACTGTTATTACTTCCTTTTATTGGTGTAGTCAAGGGAAGGACTCGTTGAAAGAGACAGTATGCGGGTTGCTGGTTAATTCTAACATCGATCAACTGCCGCCACAGTAACTTAGCTACTAAAATAGAAATCAAATCTTGGCGCGCTTCGTGCTGGCTGGTGTATACACAACATCTAAGTTGTGGATCGTACTGTGGTTCACCAGCGCCCGGCAGACGGGTACCGGCTCACGAGCGTTGTTTACATTGTCGGACCAAACTTGTGGTTTTTCGGTGTAATCGAGTCCATTTTTAAGCTGTGTGCGGCTGTGCCTGTTTACTGAGCTAAGCTTCAGGATGAGCTCAGGAGTCTACGGTGGTGGTGAGTGGAACAATTGGCTTTTTGGACGATTCTAAATATAATATGAACATGGTGCAGTATAGTTTTGAATGGAGCACAACTTGGTGAGCAATTTTGCTAGCGGTGTTTTCGTTTTTCGACATATTTCTGTAAATGCAGAATAATAACGTTAATGATTAATAGAAGTAGTATTAACTGTCCATTGTTTTGTATTATTTTTTGTATTAAGGATGTTATTCTTATTATTATATTTATCTTTGTTGTATTAATATTATTATCACTGATAGCCGGAATGTTAATATTAAGCAGTGTTTAATTCATCGTTATCATTTGCCAAATACTAAAAACGAGCAAACTCTAGTTGCAAAAGTCGAACACATTTTTGTAACACGAAATTAGACACAAAAATTTAATTGTTATTACTATCACTATCATTAATATGAACTATTATTATAATCTCCAATTATTTGATTACGTGTAATATGACTTTTATTATTCATTCAAGTATTGTTAGTTCTAATACAAGTGCTGTCTCGATACGCCGTTATAACGAGGTAGGCAGCCAGGGGTCCCAATTGGAACGAATTTTAAATACTACGGCAGAAGTTATAATGTTGGTGGATTTTATATGCATCTCTCAAAAACTACCTAACCAAAACTTGATAACTCTTCGATAGACTACTGCTACACCTTCGAAAATTATTCGGATATGGTTTTTAAAAATCGGCCACTATTAATTTTCTTTTACATGGAAGAGGTGAACGAACCCGTTATGATAAACTTCCAATTTTTTAGCTCGCCGATCACATAATTGTCTTTAGAACAATAAACCGAATTTTAATGCTTTTAATTTCTTTACAAAATCCTTAAAAAGTGTTCTATTTCGCATACCCATCTGCAAGTCTGACGGCAGAGTTCATAAATGTTAAGTTCCACCAAAATTTCAATCTGAGTTAAACTGAATTAAAGTTAGCTTAACTGTACAAGTTGAGAAAGAACTGAATTAAAGCTAGCTAACTGTACAAGTTGAGAAAGAACTGAATTAAAGCTAGCTTAACTGTAAAACTGTTTTGGGTCAGGTCTGGCCTAATTTTACACGGTCAACTTTGCTTACAACGGTCGGACTTATTTCTTTCCTTCAACCTATACGCCGCACCACGCGCGGCAAAGACTAACGGGGAAATGGAGAAGGACGCCTTTAACTAGAAGGGCATCTTCGAGATTTTCTAACATATGTGCCCTGCTTTCTGGCGTAATTCTGTAGACGAAGTGGGGGCATTGGTTTTCGATTATGGTCATCACTCGTTCCGGGCGGGGTATGCCGGAGAGGACTCCCCGAAGGCGGATATACCTTCCACAATGGGCTGGGTCGATCAGCTGATTGAGGGACGAGAAGGAAAAGAAGAGCTTCTCGAGAAACGTCTCCTCATCGACGTCGGAGCATTGAATGTGCCGCGCAAGGGCGTCGAGCTCACTAGCTTCCTCAAGGATGGCCTCGTTGAGGATTGGGACCTCTTCGAGAAAATGCTGGACTACATTTACGATAAACACATCAGGTAGGTCTGATGTCCGCCGTCGATGGCTCGACAACTATACAATGAATACACCGTTTTTCTTTGCGTACAAACATTTCTGATCCATGAGTGAACAACCGTGCCTAGAGTTTAGATCTAGCATCTTAGCAGGGAGCCTTCTAATTTATGTATCAGCGTTTTGTCATTTGTTTCGCCATATTTCGTATGATTATCTACGTTAAAAGTCACATGATGCCACATTAAAGGTAGGTAGATTAACGATAACGGACTAACTTCTATTGTATTCCGGTAAATATCTGGGACCATGTTTTGTTGACTTTTCGCACGTTTCATTAAAATATGCCGGTGCAGGTACGTGAACCAATTTGAACATTCCTGGTGTTACTACCGCCTAATGTTGGACATTGATGATCGCATTGCATCTCCTCCCGTCGTCTCTGTTCTAGATCGGAGTCGCAGCTGCATCCTGTCCTCATGTCCGAGGCGTCATGGAATCAGCGCGCGAAGCGGGAGAAGATGACAGAACTCATGTTCGAAAAGTACAACGTTCCTGCATTTTTTCTGGTCAAGAATGCTGTGCTATCAGCATTCGCGAATGGACGAGCGACCGCTCTGATTGTTGATTCTGGTGAGTTGATCACGGAGATGTTGTGATTTCTGATATAGTTAAAAGTAATATGACTTCCGATTTCTGCGTTACGTACGGTCATCTGATGTCAGATTATGAGGCCGTATAGCGGTAATAAACTTTTTACTTTGTTGTATTCGTCTGTATTCGACCTTGTAAATAATAATGAACAGTCATGTAAAAGGCATCTGTATTTTACTCCGTGCCAAGAACACTGATGACATTAGGAGAATAACATTTTGTGAAACAATACACTTTCATCTTTTTTTCAATTTAACAAATATTGGATGGAAAAGACGTGTTGTCAGCGAAGCTATTGCTCTCCGTACGAGTGAGCTCATGTTTTCAATTTTTACTAACATGCTTCTTTCCATGAACTTCATTTGGTGTCACCTATTGACGTTTCCACACTATACAGGTGCTACCCAGACATCGGCGATTCCGGTACACGACGGTTACGTTCTTCAGCAAGCAATCGTTAAGTCCCCTTTGGCTGGCGACTTTCTTACAATGCAGTGTACACAGTTTCTCGAGGAACAGGAGAAGATTGAGCTTGTGCCCAATTACCTAATTGCTTCGAAGGTGAGAGTCGGTTCGGAATGCAAGGACACTTTAATCGATTGCGCATGAAGTACCTGTGCCTCACAGCATCTGCTCGGACCACAAGTTACAGATTGAAAATTGATGTGACGGTTTGTTACTAGGCAACATCGACGATTGATTTGCAAAATAGCATTCAATTATCAAATACAGTGACAATACCAAACAAGTGAATCTAAACGAACATGCAATTAATAGACAGGACTAACGATGCTCAACAAACACGTGCTGCAATTATGCTGAGGATATGGATACGCCTTTCCAGGCTGTTGCCTGTTGAGGTTCTATAGTAAAAAGTTTTTTCCTGCAATGCTTAAAGTATTTCGTGAAAAAGTGACCGAACAAGATTAGAAGCTAACGGTGGTTTCGTCCTCTCTGGGTTTACACTAATGCTCAATACAGGAACCGGTGAAAGAGCGCGAACCTCCGAAGTTCACTCGCAAAACAGCGTTGCCTGAGGTGTCCAAGGCCTGGGCGAGCCTTCAAGTAAAGAATCTCGTGCGTGACTTCCAGGCATCTGTCCTACAGGTAGCGGATGCCCCTTACGAGCAGGAAACTGCCGAGGGGATGCCGGCAGTTCACTATGAGTTTCCAACCGGGTACAACGCCGACTATGGAGCCAAACGCTTCGAAATCGCCGAGGGGCTATTTGACCCGGCTTCCATTCGGGTAGGTACAACTAAAGAGAGCAAAGGAGACAGCAGTCTCGCGAAACAATTTCATGAGAAGGCAAGCGTTTTTCCGGTCCTCTGGTAGGGAATATAATGATGCTCAGATCAGTTGCTAATTCAGTTGTTCGTCTCTGTGGTCGCTGGTTAGCCTCAACTCCCAGGCACTCCCATGGGCGCAGCGCAGGTGGTTACAACAGCAGTAGGCCTTTGCGACGTCGATGTGCGGCCTGCATTATATGGCAATATCACACTGGTTGGCGGCGCCACGCTCTTGCAAGGATACGGCGAGCGTCTTCAGAGGGATCTGTCATGCAAGACGCCGCCCTCAATGCGTCTCAAATTTATTGCACCTAATACGCCCGCAGAAAGGAGGTACGTATGATCATTGTATGTAATAAAGACGCATATAAGTGCACTCACCGAAGAGGAATTTGTGGGCTTTGAACTTAAATGAATGGTCAAGTATAGGAACTCACTTTATGCGCAGTTTAATTAAATAATGAATAATAATGGAATCGTTGCATAGTCGCCAAGTCATCACCACTGACACCCGGGTCCGTTTGGTTTTCATTTAGGTGCTTTGCAATAATAATAATAATAATAATAATAATAATAATAATAATAATAATAATAATAATAATAAATAATGCAATTTCACTAATTTCGCTTTCATTGGGATTTTTACGTCAGAAATTGGCAAAGCCAAGAATCCAAATCGTAGTGGATTCTGGGATTCTTATTTGCAAATGAGCTCCCAATATTAAGTCTTTTCACACTGGCTGTATAACAATTCAAATCTGGTTTACGTTTGTACTTAAGACAGACGCAATATATATAATTTGAGAAGCCTACTTCTACACCACAGACATTTCTAATATACTTATGTGCCCCTCTGTCGTTACTCCGATAATTGCAGATTCGCCCCATGGATCGGGGGCTCAATCTTAGCGTCGTTGGGGACTTTCCAGCAGATGTGGATTTCCAAGCAAGAATACGAAGAGGGAGGAAAGCAAGTCGTTGAGCGCAAATGCCCTTAGACATCCCTGTCCAGCTGCACATAGTATGCTTATAGCAAAACAACTATAAGATCACCACACATCATTATTCTAATTGTTGCATTACTCTTCACTGGTGTATTTACTAGGTACGAGATTCTATGTGAAGCGATGACAACGCAATGTACCATTAAAATGTAGAACTTCAATGTCAAGTAGTGCCAAGCCTGGTATATAATAAAAAAAATGGGACAAATTTAGATATTTTTTGACATTTTCTCTTTTGGGTTGTGGTCGCCAGGGGCGATCATTCAATACAGCAGCTTCTCGCCGACTCCGTCTGTTTTGTACATGCTTTGTCAAGTTTAATTTTGAACTTACGATTCGCCTTAACTGTACCGCATCTTCTAAAACCACACATAGGTGTTCTGGCGGAGAAAGCCCCTTCAATTGTTTATTTTAATTTGTCATTATTCTGATCATTTCACCGCGTGACGGCTGCAGTTATTTAATATTAACACTGAACCGCAGTTGCAAAAGCAAGCAAGTCGCAGTCTTTTTCTATGACAGTTACCTGCAGCAGGGTTCTCTTTTTTAATTAAGATATTTTTCATCATACGGGCCCTATCCTGCCAGACTTTGTAAGTTTTTTTGCGAACTGCTAATTGTGTTGCCGGAGAACTTCAAAATCGAGTGTCTAGCTACCGTTAGAACCACCATATTATTGGTGCACGAAGTAGCAAAATTAAAAAATGATAGATGCTTGGTTTCATGTTGTTTTGATCGAAGGTAAAATAAGTGCGGGATACATCTTCTAAGAAATATTCACTTGTATAGACGATACGAAGTAGACCAGTTGTTTCGAATGACTACTTCTCTAAACATGCAACATACTCTCTGGCACATTGTCTGGCAACTTTTTGTACATATACAATTTTCGCTCTACGCTACGTAACACGCCATTGAGTATATAATGCTAGTTTTAGCCCGTCCTACAAGGGGAGAGGTTGCGTGCTGATTTTAATAGATGTGAGCTTCTCGCCGTCGGCCCAGATCTTTGCCATCAATTCCTATGGGTCGAAAAAGTTTGGTAAAATGTATGTAGAACAAAATATCTCCAAAATATAAAGTGCGTGTAACTATCACTGTGTTATAACATAAGGTGGCGGTTTTCGTGTATACAATGTCATGACTAAAAATTATATGAGCGCATAGGACACAAATACTGTTGCACATGTGTCGCAATTTTTTGATTACGCGTGATGTGACTGCCTTGGTACCACGCTTAATATTCACTTATATCTCAACCATCAGACGCTGTGTTGTAATAGCAGTTGATTATTTCATATAATTAATTGTGACAAGTGAACTCATTTTATACAAACAGCCATGTAGTGGATCATTTGCTACGAATATTTACGAATATAATTCCCACTGAACAATATGTTTAATAAAAATAGATTTATTCCAAAGCAAGCAGGAAATATCTTTACCTTATCACTTATTAGCAATACTCTTCACTATTATTAGTCCAATATAGGAACTTACATTGCAAGCAAGTGTGGATGCAACATAAATGGACAAGAGCTAGCTAGCTAGCAATTATAATACGCCTGTCGTCTTTATGGCTATGCTAGTAAATTTGAAGACCTGATAGAAAATGGTGGCCCGGACGTCACTGCGTAGTTTAATAATAGGCTCCACCCTCTGATTCATTTAGCACCAAACACTGATGCAATAATTGACTATGGCAACCTTAATTTTTTTTGTTGAACTAGATGTAAGGTATTGCACTCGCTGTAGATAACTCATTTTTCTTAATGTTTACTAATATCATGTTGCTTTAACTTTTGTAATGATTTCTGTTTACGCGCAGATCGAATGATAACGCTGACCTAAAGAGACCTGAAAAGCCTTCTATACATATACACTTCAGCTGGAACGTATGTAATTTTGTATAGATTTATATATGACTATGAAAAGTTGAAGCAACTTCTTGGCGGTTTCTTCCTTATGTATCTTTTTCATTTTGTTCTATTTCGTTAAAATAGCTTCAGAGATTTCATCGGTATGGGCACAACACTTGGTCCCTAAGCAATAGAAAGGCTCACGCGTATTTTAATCCTCTAACTACAGAGCTGTGTTTCCGATAAATTCTACTTTTGAGCCACCTGCCTAAAAGAAGTAAACTTCAGTAAAACACGCGCGAACGTCTACAATATGGATATTGAATAATCAAGAAATCGAAAACGAGCATAACAGAATCACCCATTTCAAGAGACACGCGTATTTAAGGAAATCAAAAGAAGCATAACCCAATAGTAGCTGATAAAGAGACATTTATTTACTCAAATGCTTAGTGCTATTGAGGTGCTGTATGCGTGACCATCCGTGCAATATTAATTCGCTTCCTCGATTATTCCCTGTCATTATCATTCCATGCTATATCATACGCTTTTGCTCCTTTTCGAAGGACCGATATGTCAAAACGTACGTACAACATTTATTTGGTAAGGGGGTCAGTCCCGAGTTGATGGTACAATAAGCTGATGATGGCGATAATAAACGTGTCTATTACCCCGAATATTTCGCCGACGACGAGGTAATGTCACCTGCTCTAGAATCCGACAGCCTCATTTGTCGCCATTACCTAGTCGTAGGCCTATTCACAAGAATGGAGCCCCCCAGGGTAAACGAAACGCAGATAAGCAGATACTCGCCGCTTCAAGCGTCATCTCGTTGACCTCCCCCCCATTAATGGACCATCTGCCGGTTCGTAATCATAATTCTATTTATATATATATATATATATATATGTTCTTATATACTTTTTTCCATCCAAGCTGCGTTGGTCGCCGTTAGTCGCCGACACAACTACGCCCTTCCCCCCGGCTTTTCACAGCAGCCCACGCAGACACTTCACCAACGACGGCTGTCTATTGTTGGATGCTGTAAATTTTCCAATATCGTTGTAAACTATACGTGATCTATTCACTTATCGGCAAATCGACGCTTGACCGGTTAGGCCAGTCAGGCCGCTCCGAGGCCGGCGACTGTCTACAATCGCGACGACGACGTTAGCGGGGCGGGGACGCACTTAGTCTCCGCTGAGCTGTTCGTATAGCTTTGGAACGTAGTCGTCCCACTCGGCCTGGAAGAAGTTCGCGGCAATGGGTTCGCCTAGTTTGTACTTCTTCGCGAAGTCGCGAATGTGAAAGCTGCCCCGGTTATCACCGCTGCGGTTAGTGAGTCGCTTCTCGTCGAAGCTAATCTTGCCGTCGGGCTGTTTGTACACGAGGAAGATGTACCTATGCAGACCTGGTGGAGCAGAAAAACAGCCCGTAGACGTTGGAAACGTCGGACAAAAATAACGGCATGTTAGACGTTTTGCTGTGATGGTTTTTCGTCTGTTCAATACAAAACCAAACGTGTCGTTCTGTAGTGAGACGGAAAAGGGGCTTATGGGCGCCCTGCCTTCACGGCAGGGAGTAATGTGGAGGTCATGTAGAATGCATGCCTTCACCTCTAAAATCCATGCAGGCACTAATCTTCATTGCACGGGCAAGATCTTCACTATTAGTATTACGACCGGCCAGAGGAGATAGGGTACTAATTTTTCAGCACTAATAATTTAGTATAAGAGCCTGTATTGACAACAAGTATAAATGCGACGCAAGATCACCTTGTGACTGTGCTTAACTAGCAATTATGCCCGATTGCTCAATTCTTAATTACTGACCCGTCCCTTTGGGCGGTCCCGCGCCGACGTACTGCGAGAGGATATCACCCTCGTCAATACGGTCGCCTGGGATGTTACCCACTAGCCAATGATGCCATTCACGGTATTTCGGTGTCTGCCTAGAAGGCGCATCGGGGTCGACCATAGCCAGCGTGTAGAACGCAGCGCTATCGGCCGCAAAGGAAACTCTCGGAATGTCCTTGACCTGTGTGGGTGTAAGAATATTGCCGAGGTTAACCCGAGCTTCAGCGTAGTTCACCTGCAAAATGAGTAAGACAGCGGTGAATTAGATACGCTTTTTGCGCACTATAAAGTGCCCTAATTTATAAGTGATACGAATGTTCCAACTTCAGTCGACAGAACCTCTACCTACTTCATTGAGTTACAACTGTTTTTCTTATTTTCTGTTGGGTACTTGACAAAGGTACCCATTTTATTGGTATTAAAGATTTTATTGGTGTATAACACCCGTGGGACTTTTTTTTTATCAAATCCAATCAGAAGTTCAGGGGTTCTATACGTTGAATTGATTTCTTACGTTATGGGTAAATGCAAATGATCTCCGGATGGCATTATCAACTGGGATTAGTTCCAATTAAACTTCCCACTAGCGATAATTGATGGTCATCGAGAAAAATTACTAGAACAATACACAACAGCCGAGCTGGAACATGCTCAGACCGCACTCTTAGCGAGGCAAACATACAGCGATACATCCGCTCGACTACGACAACGACACTGATGAACAATTACCGCCTGCAGAGACGCTCTGTGTTACGGTTATGGCTAGATTGGTGCCACTGCAAATTTCTCCCAGCAGAGTACCGTAACAGCGGTTATTGACACCTGGCCAGAGACGCGACGTCAACATCCGCTCGAGAGAACTATACTGCATGGCGCCCCGGTGCCAGCTGATGTCATCTTACCACACACAACAGCGATAGTCTAATCTCGTGGATGGAAAGCGTCGAGCTGCCTGAACATTCAGCTGAGTATAGGGCAAATCAGACATGTGCGTTACTATGCAATTCTGTTCAGACTATCTGTGGAAATCAAGAATTTCGAACGTAGTCATTTGGGGGGACGTGGGGAGAAGCAAGTCAACCCCCCAAAAGATAGTGAAATGCAAACCAAATCTGAGCAATTACTGGTTATGGTAAGTACGATTAGCTTTGTCAACGAGCGACCGTGGACAGTGGGTCAAAAACGTTCAGTGGATCACATAACAAAAGTAATTAGTGTTTTATTATTGAAATTAGTGCTACTCTGAACGCAAGCGCTTCTAGACCTTGTGACGGCGGCTGACCAACCGCAACACGCCCAAGCACCATTCATACAAAATTGACTGAGACTGTGGGTCGACAGCTTAACTTCGGCATATATCACCCTGGCCAAACCTCGTGCAAATCTTTGTCGCCCTAATTTACGGGAAAACAATCTTGTTTACTCCGGCTTATGGTCTTCTAGTAACCCTGTACGCCCTGGGTGCTGTCGACTTATTGACGTTAGTAAAGCACGTGCGATTGCTGACTTCATTATCGTTTGAGCATAGGTAGGCCGCAAAGCTGTGGTTAGGTGTCACTTTACGTGACAAATGTGATTTTGCTCCGACCATAGGGTGACTGACTCGATTGCATAGATTGCAGGCGTTGTTTACCTGGGAGTGTCACGCTTACTCTATGGGATTGGCTAGAAGCTATCGGCAGGTCGAGCAGGGAAAACCCACTGCTCGGCCTTTGAGTAATAGCAGTGGGGTTCAAAGACGACGAAAATAGTTCAAACGCTGACTCAATTAGGATCAAATTTATCGAGAAGTTTCAGCATGCGCGTGTCAACGATACGGAGCAACATTGTCCTTAGCCGTCGAAGTGGTTACCAAAAGAAAATCGTCACTCTCTCGACATAGATAATACAAGTTGTATGTACGCAAAATGTTTAGATTTTTGGGGAGTTTGTTTAGAAACTCCCCAAAACCGAAAAGCGGTCGTTCTCTGCTGTTTATAGTTATACACTGCTGTTTATGACCGATAATCTGTAACCAAGCGAACTGGTGGCGTTAAGGAGCTCTCCCACTGTCTTGTACACTGAAATGAATCACCACGACATTTCTCCCACGAATATAATACTCGTACATGAAACACTACCCAATAGGCTGCGTTGCTTCCAAACAGTTCTTTAAGTCAAACAAACATTGCGACAGAATGAATCAGTTGGAATTCAATTAGAATCATTAGAATGTCCACCACACGCATTGATCTTTGTACGAGTAATCCACAATCTCTCTGTACAGCACACATTTGTTTAGAATTAATGCTCCTCCTATTGGATGCAAAGTTACATGGACAGTATCCATTGACGCCACTGTGTGACGCTGAAATGTCAACATCAAAGATGGCTACAAATTACACTTGCGCCGAAAGACACGAGGAAGTGGCCTTGACTGCCGGCATCCTCCCCGCACGAAATTTACGATCGACTGGATCGTAAAATGTGCTCAAGGTTGCATAAGTGTATAGCTATGCATATCTAGAATATCAACCTTCCTGTTGTTCATTTAATGAAAGTTGTACAATTCTTGACAAAAGGTGCATGTAGGCTCGATGTTCGCCGGAATTAAGCTCCACAAACTAGGTCAGTGATCGAATTGACGTAATGTGGTTTCTCAAGACCGAATGCGGTTTAGCACCTGTTATGGCAGAACGCCAATGGAAAAACGACATCAACACTTCTAAGCAGCAAATGTCAAGCGATCAATCATGAGAAGCGTCGTATAAAAGTTACATCGTTATTAGTGAATGTCATACGAGCTACGAGCTACAGCGCTTCGTGAAGCAGAGAAGACGACATTGCCAAGGCAAAGCAAAAACGAGACCTTACGCAGAGGAGCGGACTGCATAAAGAAACGCAGAGTAACGCAGCCAACTACAGTTTTCCGTTTCTGGGTGTCCCCGTATATAAAACCGCTGTGTTATGTTCTGGCGATCGTGGCTGCTTTTATTATTGTTCCTATCATTATCGCGATTAAATCTAGACGATTCGACTTTCGAAGAGAAAACGTTTACCAGTCAGAATATCACGGGTCTAAGAGTCATTGTTCGCACATTTATATTATGTTAAGTGGTCGCTTCGGCCGCGCGACCTGTTGGGGATTAAGTGCACCTGGGAAAACCATCCATGGACATCTCATGGATGTGATAGCTTTTTTCTTCCTTCTAAACAAATCCTTCTAAAAGTTTTCTTTTCAAGTCTACAGGATTAGCTTAGTAGATTCATCAGTAGATCAGCAGATTCATCGCAGTACTATAGCACAGCATAGCTCCTAGCAGACTTCCGTATTTTTAGACGCAATACTGCTTTACTCTCGCAGTATCCTGAGGAAATAGAAATAACGAACTCTTTGCTGGCAACTAGTGTGTTCGCCACCAACCGGAACAAGGCAATGCGATGTGGCGCAGTCTAGGCTAGCAAATTGGGCTGAGCCCCTATCGTGATGCGATATCGCCTTTCTAAACATAGAAGATCAATGTTTGACATGGGAAACTCGTATGATGAGTAACACTCAAAGTCAAATACTTACGTTAAAAGATCCCTTTCACGGTTTAACATGAGGCCATGATCAACCTTCCCTTGAGTCTAATTCTTTAGCCCGAAAATATATCTATGAATATGTGTACATATAGATGGTTACGACTAATACAATTTGAGACAGCAAATGTGCAGTTTGACTGACTGTGCAGAAAAACTGCATCAGATGTAGCGTCACCTCGAGGATATTGTTACTGCTATCAAAATCCGACATTCTGTTCGGTTCATTAGAGTTTGGCTACATTAGTGGTATACCCGTGACATGTAGGCCGCTCGGCTGGTCGTAATATGACCGCCCACACGATGGCACTTCGAACAATTTTCGAGTTATCGATGTACGATGGCCAACATCGTCACTGTTCACCCATCCGACTTCATCAGAAGGCGCAATTGAATCTCACAATTGTACAGCGAATTATTCAGCGACGTACACCAAACGTTCTGCGGCAATGCATACGGACTGACTGGTGGTGTAGAAGCCACCATCCCCTTAGCAGGTGCAGATGCTTAGCGTTCAACGCCAAGAACAACCTACCTCAGCGACATTGGCGGGAGCTGTGTCGACGACATCCGGCACCACTTTATGCTCATTCATGGCGATGTTCACGTTCGAGTCGGTGCGAACGCCCTCCAGCAAACTGAAACACGTACAAACACAAACGAATAAGAATTGCCGATGGAAAATATGAGCCACCGTCGACCGCTGGGGGGCGCCAGCCCGCCGATTAGCCAATCCCATCCTGATTCGTGGCCGGTCAATTTAGGCTGTGGTCGCCGGTCGGAGTCACACGACGGGGTTGTATAGCAGAGGCCTTTCGTTAGCTGGCCACCGAGGCAATCGCTGTTTTCTTTGCGAATCGTCTGCTGCTGGCCGTCTGAGCGCTAACCACTGCGGTCAGCGCGAGCAAATGCCAACGCTCGACAAAGGAACGAACAGTCCAGCTTCGTACTCGCTCAGCACTGAATTTCACCGCTCAGAAGTACTCAGGGAAAGAAGTGCCGCCAATCGTTCACAAGGCCACGGCGAAATATCGGGCCGAAGCCGAAAGAAGCACTTTCACCCTCCTCATCTCTTTTTCTGTCTGTCTTCTATACGTATACATGCACATATGTTTATTAGTAATTATTCTAAAACAGGCTGTGGAAACGCAGAATCACAGTGATAGGCAGAGACGTACAAGCAGCGGTGAGTTTATTACGAAGGCGTTTCAAACAATGGTGGGAAAGGACGGGGGAAGTAGGTAGAAGTCTCTGTGGAAGCAGAAGAGCTGACAGAAGGAAGGGTAGATGCTGATTAAGACGAAATAATGTCTCAGACCACTCATAGATGTTTATCATTTTATCGTTAGCTTCCAGGCGGACTTCACTGCGTTCCGGTAGTCTGCTCCTCTGCTTACTCCGGCACTTCGTTCCGCGGGCGAACGACGCTCTGAACGACACTTACTACCGTAATCACCTCCGTATTCAGCAGCTCAAACAGAGAACATCACTGAGCGCAAACGCCCCCAGATGTCGGGAACTATCTCGGGGGCATCGTGGCATTCGTTCACCTGTTAGCCTATTCCGCTATGACTCTGATGACTTCCGCTATAAAGTTTGAAAGGCACTTCGACGTGTCCGAGTTCGACGCGTTCGATCAACGAACTTGGACGCAGTCGCTTGGGGTTTACAGCAGCCTTCATTGATTAAGAGATCTACCTGCAGGAATCCGTCATTCTCTGATATTTACCGAACACAGATAATAGTGATGATTCGCACCAAAAGCGCACCACTCCTCAAGCCTAGTCTACGACAGGCCGGCCACCTCGCCCGTGAACGGGTCCAAGAGTGTGGCACAGGCAACAGCCCTCAAACAGTCACACGCTGATTCACGGATAGGCCACATTGTCTCGTACACCCGGTAGCGTTCCACAATGGGCGAATCTACGCGGAAAAACAATATCATCAGAACAGTGCAGGCCACCGGCCAGTAAACTCGTCAGCCCATTCGATGATATCGTTGTTGAGCCAATTAGGCACTTGAATTGAACGACGCCATAGGCTCGGCCTATCCACGCCGAGATGACGATGCTCGACATTCTGCGGGGACGCGCTAAACGCCCTGGATAGACGGGCGTTGTGTCTGTATGGCGCGTTCCGTTTTCCTACCCGCCGGCAACGCACAGGCACCCCTCCATCATCACCGATATCCACTCATTGGTCTGTGTCACCACTACACAAATCGCTGAAAAAAATCCCCTCAAACGCAACAAACAGAGAGACATCATAGGCACGGAGACAGGAACGTCTGATACCAACCACTCCTCGACGACGTCCCCGCCCTCGGTTAGCTGCTGTTCTTCCATGTCGACCACTGCACGAACGACCGCTTCACTCGCGTCCGGCCACTTACGAGGCGATTACCGCCGCCGGACGCTTGGCCCCTCGAACGGACTCACACCGCACGGCTTTTGTCTTCGCTGGCCGGCACGACCAGCAGCAGCAACAGCGACAACCAAACGTGACACACCACCGACAGCCAGTGCAGGACACGCACGGGCTATTGCGCCGCTTAGCGTCCGCCGTTCCTTAGCCGAGAGAGCGACGAATCGGTCTGGCTGGCTTCGTTTCGCCGGGTAGCTGCGGCGCGTGTTGTCGTCCTCGGCCCGCCAGTACAAGTGGGTTGG
>MNPL01021690.1:1011-11244 GCA_002081605.1 Tropilaelaps mercedesae
AAATTTGCGTTTTGTAGATTACGGCGCCTATATAAGAACTCGTACATACTTATAGGTTCAATCAGGCTCGCATGCGATCGTACTAATTCGTTAACATAACCTGACCTGTTTTTCAGCGGGGCCAAATTGAAACAAAATAACCAGGTCGGGAAATAGGTTTGTTAACGACCTCAACGTGGCCCTTGCGAACACTGCATCCAATAAAGTACGGTAAAACTTTGTACCGCTGTTGGGAAGCGTAAATTTGTTCGAGGCCGTAGAAGAACCCTGCTGAGTGACGGATAAATTGTGACTTAAAGTGCCAACCGCCTATTTATACGGCTATTGAGATATTAACTTTGACGGAGCATTTCTGCTGTAAGTGCGATATACAGAACTTACATATATCTACACGACGCCAATAACAACAGTTGTCCAATACCAATACAGGATAACGGTGTAGGGAGATAAAAGTTGCGTCGCACCCACCCTTGTGTGATTTATCGCGCCATCCCGTGCGATGTCTATACGGCGATTTTACGCGATTTCGCCTGTTCCATATCTGGATCCATAAGAATAAGAAGCTATGAGCCAATGGAATATCGCCGATATTTAGTTCAGCCGAGATTGCTATTAACAGCGAATGCGCGCCCATGAAACGACTGAGCAACGGTTCCATTTTTAATGTTTGAATCGAAAGTTCGAATTATCTCCGAATCACACCATTATAATCGCGACGTTTGTAACAAGCATTCGTATTACCACAGTATTTTCGATATATTGTCAAGGCTAGCCCGTAACCTCGTCGCGGCCTGTTACCCTGATGGCCTGTAAGCAATCGAACATCGTCATTTAATATGACGATGATCAGCTCTGAATCGAGATACCTCACGCGCAACCGCCCCAAACCACCCGAACACTCAATACTCATCTATCTCCCACTCATCCACCTGCTTTCCCTGATATACAAACATTTAAAGCTATCAAGGGACATGTTCAATCTTTAACGCAGGACACATTTTACAGTACCTCGTCTCAGTGGTCTGGATCAGTATCGACCCAGCCTCTGGCCTCAAAGCATGCAAAAGCGCGCGTCCATCATGGTTTCGTTTAGTTTTGCCATTTATCCATACGAAGCTGCCGACGCTATCTAGCCACAAATTGTTAGCCTGATTAAAACGAGATTCGTGAGGCCCTCTTTACTAAACGGATCAGCGGAGCGTCACACTTCATGCCTTGTCTTCTGATCCTGGTATGCGGCATAAATCTGCTGCTTGGAAATCCATCCCAGCAATCGCCGTCCGTACGGAGTTCTCCCGGCACAAGCGGACCGCGTAAGGGTGGTGCTTCATATTTATTGATTCTAGTTTTTTTTCATAGGATAACAAGCGTCATCCAGCCTGTTTCATCCAGCAACGTTGCTGACTGCTCCAGTCGTCACTGAAATATTTGGTCATAGATGGGTTGCCAAAGCAACACTGTGGTGGCCTTCTGAGTTTCTATCCTCCGTATGCAAAATAACTGTACACGCCTGAATTTAGCTAGCCAGCTCCGATGTAACGAGAAGTGTGCGAGTTGAAGTTTATATGCGTATATGTGTACGTAGGTACACTCAAGGCTGCTGTTTTATCTCGTTCTCAATATGTCTTTTTTACATCTAAGCGACGGAACCGAGAATAGATACCATGCGGTCCACGGCACTTATCGACGTCGATTGTTCGTTCGCTGTGTGGCAGGCCGTATAACACAGAACACGACAAGGGGCGCGTACATCCAACGTTAAACGCACATCAAGTACCATTAGTCCGCCGCAAGGAAATTGCGTCCCACGAGGTTCTTCTGTTCCAGGTCGCTGGGAAAGATTCATACACCTGTAAAAACGACACAAGCCAGCAGGCCGCAGGACACAGTAGACCTCATTCGTTGTGGTGCGCGTTCAACGTAGTGCCCTAAAATGGCGTGGAAGAAAACGAAATTTGCAACGAGCTTGATCGTCACTCAGATGACGCTCACCCTTCTGATGATATTTTTCGTTAAGTACGACGAAGAAGCGGACGCCTCCATACCGAGGCATTCGTTCACAAAGGCGTTCGTTGGAGCCGACCCAGACGACAACTCTATTGAAAAGTTCTACCCGAGTAAGTTTGGTACAGTGTAAGTTTCAGATTACACCATGCTATAAGTGCCAGTTGGCACCATGTACTAATAATACCTTTGATTTTATTCAATTAAAGCCAATACACTTTGCGTACTGCTTATCGGTGAACTATCACGAGTGTCTAGAGTATGTAAAAAATATTTCTTTTGAAGCAAAGTACGATAACTCGTCTCCTTTTTATATTTTCTCTTTTGCTAGATCTATATAATATTATCTATTATGGCTGGCCTCATGTCAAAGTGTTCCAGGATGTAAACGTTATGATCTTTGTCGGCTTCGGTTTCCTCATGACGTTTCTACGACAACACGGCTTCTCGGCGACAGGCTATACGCTACTTTCATCGGCTCTCGCAGTGCAAAGCGCCATTTTGATTAGAGGGGCCTTCAGCAGAGTCGACAATACTGGTTACATACTTCTAGACATTAAAGGGTGAGGTCGGATTTAGATTAGAATTATCAAGTGTAGATGTCATAATAGGCACGCAGGCGTTTACGATTTCAATTCAGAACGTTTGGTGAGCAATCTCGCAAACGAACAATTTGTCATTGAGCTTTGTGGGTTCTGTAGAAGCTGCAAAGATTTCTAGCTAGAAAAAGTAAACATCCAGTACCTGGTATGGGCTGCTCCATATGCTACCTTTAGCTTATAATGTGGTTAGTTACTACTTTCCCGAGTCCGAGCAATTGTCTGACAGGTGAGGCCGAGTTCTAACTCTCATCGGACCATTCGACACCTCAATGCTGTATCCACTCTGTAGGCCATTTTGCTATATCATCAGACAAAGCATTGAGTACTGGCTGTTAATTGGAGTTTCGCGGTCAGTTCCTACAATTGGAGAGCGGTCACCGTAGTATGCATATGACTAGACAGGTAAACCTGTTAGAAAAAATACATGTTTATCGATCCGGAGCGGGAGGTAGGAATCGTGCCAGTTTGGTCGCTTCAACAATGAATAGTCTGGCTTTGAAAATGCCGTGTGTCGATTTCCAAGAAATGGCCATAGCACACTGTGTGGACATTGGACTAACCTACTTTGCGAGCGCCTACTCAGTGAATGGCAATTTGGTCACTTGAACAAAATACTGCTATTACGAACATTTAAGCTAGAAGTATCTCCTTTTATATTTTGTTGCCTAGTTATCATGCACTCGTTATGTTACCTCGCCTAACATCTCCTTCTTTTTTTCTTAGTAGTGGAAAAGAAACTACGCTTGCGTTTGTCGCGATATTCAACCGTAGTGAGCTATGACCGTCAAGTACGTTAGTGTTCCAGTATTACCAAACGGAACCTTCACGTTGTTGCAGTGAGCACGTGCGACGTCCTATCCTATCAAACTCCTGTATGATAAGCATTACGTACCTGTCGCGTCGCATACAAACGCGTCGTTGCAGACACATAAATGTCCAGTAAAATTGGCTACCTCTCTAAATTAATGATTTCTCGTGCGTTTTAGCTATTTAACTGCTTCACTCCCTGTCCATTATCGCATTGTGCCCGCCTGATATTACTTGATCGATGACCTTTTCATACTCAATCAGAGAGTGACGAGCAGTATCATCTGTCTGATCAGGAAAATCTAGCTATTTGACCCCTGGGTGTAGCGAATATCCGCCGACGCATAGACCTTTTAACTGCTTCTATTTGCCAATTCATAGTTGCTCCCTTAGACATAACATTTCCTCGAAGGTCGCGCGGTCATAAACGCAAATGCCACTGACCCGCCATTGATTGTGTCTCCGCCTTACAGTCGAGTGTCGCTGATATAGGAATGTAAAGGAATGTCACTGTCTACGTAGGGTACAAGAACCTGGAGAACGTTTAGAATGCAAAACGGGCACGGAGGAAAGGCCCTTTCTGTCAATTAATGCAGCAGTGAATTCAGGCTGTCGTGTACGTTTGCGAGCGGAAGTACACGGGCAAACTTTGGAAGGCCATGGATGGAGAAAAAAGTTTGAGAATTGATGTCCGAACTCCAGGACGGAAAATAGCGTTACCATGCAGTTCTTGTATTTGCAATCGCAAAATAAAGTTAACTCGATTTGCGTAGAGACTTTTATGTGTGAATGGACACAAGTATGGATATTCAGAGCATATATTATTTAAGCCAAACATCTCACTCGACTTGGAAACGTAGACAGATGCAGGCCTGATTAAGGGGTCCTGGTCAATTAGGCAAATACCTTGAATTTCACGTAATTGAAAGTCAAACTGGAAAAATTGATTTTTGATTCTATGAAGTGCAATTGTTTGTGCAGAGGCATACGAACAACGTTTTGAACCGAGGTTGTCAAAAAGAACCTCATTATGTGTGACATATTTCCAGTGTAAACTAGCATCACTATACGCTTATAGAATAGCTCGTGTTATATTTAGGAGACCGCTTTGAATGTGAGATTAATAATAAGATAGAAGTAAACACATGAAGATCAACGTAGCCGTCTTTCACCCATGCCATAACCTCCCGAGAATGGATTCACAAGTGAGATACCAACGTAATTGCAGTCAATTTTATTCGCCAATGCCCACTTTTTATTTCGTAAATAGTCAGTCACTTGACAATAAACAGGAAAAAAATTTTGCGCTAGCAACAACTTACACTCATCGGAAACATGACTAAAATGGCGTACCTCAGTTTACTGACTGTTTTGTGCCATACCGCTAAAAAAAATTTGATTGGTACAGAGCAACACGAACTCGTTTGGCTCAACGTTCTACGCCACGTTCAGAAATAAAGATTAAAAATGAGGAAGTAAACGTGTAAACACAAAATATCCGTCATTACAAAGTTGAGCGTTTATGCTAAGCTGTATGTATACCAACAACGTCTGATTTTTGGTCTGGCTTAATCCGAAAATAGAAGAGATTCATCAGAAGCTAACTTGCGTTGCCTTGAGTAAGCGATTAGTCTCCTGACCATGTCGGGCCAGGCGGCCGCAGGGTATTGCGTAGAGGACAGCACAACTCAAAAAATGACGTATATTGTCGGTGTATGGATTTCATCGGCACAAAATTCGCTCGCCAGTGCATTATAAGATTATATAAGGTGTAAAGTGAAGCACAAAATAAGCCACCGATTATAGGGTAGGCGTTGTTTTCTGTTCTACAATGCCTGAACCCCCGCCATGAATATATGGTCATGTCCAGCGTACCTAATTAAAATAATATGCCTGTATGGTCCCACGTTGCACATAAATGGGTTGAGGTTATTCGATCTCACTATTTGCGTTCTCTGGTCTATAAGAACGTTAGTATTAAATTCAACCGACCACATTTTTTGATTTTGTGATTTTACGCTGCCACCGGCTGACTTACAATCGGCTGAGTCTTACAAACTAAGCACGTTCTCTAAGCATTGTCTCATTCAGTAGTGAATATTACACGTGGCGGGAATATCTCTGTACCTGCTTGGTTTTAATGGCGTGTGTTTCTCCAGTTCCGCAGAGTATGGCCATGGTCTAAAGCTCGATAGACTCTGTTCAATTATTTGGAAACACATCTCATTCGAAGCACGAACCCGCTACAGCATAACCCAATACACTATGGCCGGCAGAGTAGATCGTGTGTTATTATCCTCTCTCCAATCGGCAGCCAAGCAAGATTACCATTGTCGAGCCTCCTCTCAGCTCAAGCGGTTAAAACAAAGTAACGCCAACAGGGCTCCTATGAATTTGCTCTGCTTCGGGAAAGGTGTTCACACGAATGAGTGCGCACACCCATCGGCTCGTGGCGCAGTCGTTTCGGGTGCTACGACATGTTCGCTGCCGATGGATAAGCGTCGGGTTCAAATCCTGGTGGTGGCAATGATGAAAAGCCTATCGAGGTCACATTCGCGGTTTCCAACGGAGGGCCGTAAGGCTTAAGGACGTGTTGCAACGTCTGAGCCGCCGATTTGGCAGTAGTTTTTAAACAATAATTTTTAAGATTATCGATTATGTAAAAAGAAATGCAACGAAAAAGTGTCCGTTGAAGAAATCTTTTTACAATCAATGCGTTTTTTACCCTAGAAAAGATTTAATCTGAGAGGATGCATTTCTTGATCCACTCTGCCGGCAATTAAATGAGAAGCCAGAACGCTATCATTGAGATGTCACTATTTTTGTTTTACATTATAACAGTTAGTGCTCGTTGGTGTTGTTTAAAGCGGTTGAATAAAGTTGGAAAATATGAAAGCCGAAAAAAGCGTATAGGTTACATCAGACGGAGCACTATAGCAACAGCCGTGTGCCCGGCTAGCTCAGTCGGTAGAGCATGAGACTCTTAATCTCAGGGTCGTGGGTTCGAGCCCCACGTCGGGCGCTAATTTTGATAAAGCAGAAAATTTCGAATGTTGTGCATAATTGCCTGTTTTCTAATTGACAAAAATGTTGAAAACATCGAAAGAATTTGGTTAACGTCTAGCCGTATTGCAGGGCCATTTGATAATCAATAGCAACAAGCGGCAATTTTAGTCTAATAATTCTACGATGATAATAATTCTCATAGGATTTAACAAAATTAAGTTTAAATTTACCTGCAAACTAATTAAAATAGACTAAACAAGTAGTTATCATATCTAACTAGGACGCGGAACATTGAGGAGCTCCGTCATATCTTGTCTTCGTAGTATGCTTTAGTCGTCCAGTCGATTACTAGCTTTGGCGGTGTCATAATAATATTACCAATCATTATTCTAGGCGCCAATTATGCCGCTATATGTAGCTAGATAAACTGCTGTATATACTTAATTGTGAAATAAATAAATAATATATTGGGAACATAACATGAATATGTAGGTAAGAAAGAATTTCAACAAAAAAAGAGAGAATAACTTGATTTTATGACTTTCATCAACTGAAAGAAAGTCTTGAGCTATAGCTAGAAAAAAGTTAACAAAGGAGGTCCCAACCGATTAACATTATTTATTTGTTCTTCCAGAATTCTTGGGGGTCTATTTTCGTCCGCAACGGTTTTGATTTCATTTGGTGCTATCCTCGGCAAGATTTCACCACTCCAACTTATTGCTATGACCGTCATTGAGGTTCGCTGCTCTTCTACATGTTGTAATAATTTTGACATCTTTTAGCGTTTTACTCATTTTGACAGTTTAGCCTTCGCGTGCGCCCATTGCTATATAAAATGTATCGTTGCTTATCCAATTGGTGAATAATCATAGATGCCTGACAGCTTTTTACGGACCTAATAACCGTATTTAGAATAAACCGGGCTATGCTCTGAAGACGCCGACATTTACACGAATGATTCGCTCAGAGAGGTGTCGCTTCTTTTCAAATCTACACTTGAGTTCGTTAATTCTGTCTTGGCAAATTATTGGATTGGATAGATAGTGGTTTATAGGTGGTGTAACGTAATTATTTAATTCTACCCAAACTAAATCCCACCGCAGTTGAGTTACTGCTGTAAATTAACATTTATGAGCTGAAGGAAGATCGCTATCTTTTTTTGCACTGGGCGCCTCAACTGACCATTGCTTGTTCTTGAAGCCAGTGAATTATATTTGGCAATACTAGCCAGAGATTACTTCTGCTTTACACGATTACTGAACGGTATCATAAGGAAAACAACTTCCAAGAGAAACGTTTGCTGCTGTCTTCTATTTTCAACAGGTGATTGTGGCTTCCGCCAATGAGTATTTGGGAACGGCAATATTCAAGGCGAGTGATGTTGGTGGCTCGGTGTTCATTCACTCCTTTGGGGCGTACTTCGGCCTAGCCGTGGCTTTTGTCCTTTATCGTAAGGACACTAAGATGAGCACCAAGGAAGAGTCCACCAAGACCTCGGACACGTTCGCTATGATTGGTGAGTTGCCGTCGTCGAGCAGGGAGTAACTACCTGCCCACTGACAATACGCAATCCGCTTCAAATGCCAGGTCACTCACTATTTTCTGTTAGTTGGCTTTTCTGCCTATTTTGGTTTTATTTAAAAGCCTGCAAACTCTGCTGCCCTACTTTACTACTGCATTCGAAATGATGGATAAAAAAATTTGACACGGTTTCGCATGCTGCTTTAGTAATATAAATTTTAGTAATATAAATAAATGAAGAATACAATAAACACACGCAACAAATTTCATCCAGATATCTATTTTCATATATGGGTTCACGTACAAATTCACTGCCATTCGTCTTTAAATAGACTTTTTATTCTAGAATTTTTATTTCGTCTCAAGTGGACCGTTGGTCTAATACTACTCTCATCACGTAGGTACACTGTTCCTCTGGATGTACTGGCCATCATTCAACGCCATCCCGGTATATGGTGACGCGCGACACAGAGCGGTAATCAACACGTATATGGCCCTGTCGGGCAGCTGTGTCGCCACATTCGCGATTTCCTCGCTGACTGACCAGAACAGCAAATTTCGCATGGTGCACATTCAGAACGCAACCCTTGCAGGTGACGCAAATATGCTCGCGGCTCAACTCGAATTGTGTATTTATAGTACGGCAAAGTCAGGCGATGAATACATAGGAGCTGCTCTAGTAATATCCTAGTAATTTTTTGATGTTCGGTATGAAAAAATTGCTCGATGACACGGTGACGTGGTCGAGGATGTAGTACGATATGCAACAGCTTCCGAAGCCACACGACGTCAGGGTAGATCTAGCAGGAGTTGGAGGAGTATGGGCGTCAAAAAGCATTTGGAGTAAAACAAGTATTCTGAAGTCGAACCAGTCGATATAGAATGAACTAAAAAAATTCCGTAACGATTTTTGTCATAGGCGGAGTTGCAATGGGTGCAACGGCCGATATGATGACGCATCCTTATGGAGCTCTCATTATAGGTCTGGGTGCAGGAACTATATCTACACTTGGCTACCGTTACCTGCAGGTGGGTACCGTTCGATTAGCTAATGTCAACCATCTTATGCAGCTCGAATGGTCTTGGTGTAGCCAGCAAACTACAACGAGAGTGTAACACCAAGCCAGGCCAGCTACACACTTATGTCAATACAGTGCCAATGCTGTTTTTGCTTTATTAAGCATTGTTCGTTTAAGCATTTTGCATAATTCAATGTTCGCGACGGTATTTGACAATATCCACACGAGACGTTGATGAGTTTAAGCAATTAACGCAAAGCTTCCTACACCGGTGTAGGCATTGTCGAAAATTATCTTTATTGAAACTGCTACTCCTTGTCGATGGCGTACGTTCTGTTTTGTATCTATAAACGAAACAAAGCGAAAAGTAAAGCCGGTCAGATTCTCTAGAGGCTATAGCATTGATCCGAGCAGCTCTCCAGCCAAAAGCAAATACAGCCAGCGTAGAGATAGTTTCACGCTACTCAGTCTTTCTTAATTACAAAGGGAATCGTCCTTATGTACACGGTAGAACGCAAAGCTGTGACGAGGTCCTACATGTATAACAAATACAAGTTTGTCATAAATGACTAGCATAATTAGTGGTAATGAGATGGCGTCATTTTGCTCATTTGCGTCATTTTACTAAGCGATACACAACCTACTTACTAGTTTTTGGATGTGCTCGTTTTGTTTTGCTGCTCTCAATAGCCTTAGCTGTCTGGCTCGTGCGCCCGCAGCCAATAGCACCGACCTGAAGGAATTACATATCGTTTATTTCTATCGATGATGTCCACATTTAAAAGTATACGACTGTCTTGAAAACAAATTGCCCTGGTGAGATTTCCAATTTGTTTCAAAAATTAGTTCTATCACAGTGTTATAGCGTGCCATTGGTTAAAATAGTTTGTTATTCGTACGACCATGACGCCTCCAGGCCTTTACAAGTGGCAGATTACCATTTTACTTCGGCTCTGGATGTCTGCCGCCGGGTACGATGACAACCATATCATCTTAACGCATTTGTCTCCAGCACAATTACTTCTTGTTGTTTTCTCTAGCCGGCTCTCTTGCGGATCCATCTACACGACACATGCGGCGTAAACAACCTGCATGGTATGCCCGGAATTCTCGGAGGCATCGTTGCAGCCATCGTCGCTGCGACTGCTGATGAAACTCAGTATAATGCTAACCTTTACGAGCGGTGAGTGAATTAGCCTTTCGACATATATTTCTGAGGCCTTTATATATATATAGATATATACATATATATATATATATATATATATATATAT
>MNPL01021699.1:4812-19485 GCA_002081605.1 Tropilaelaps mercedesae
AAAAACGACGGAATGTTGACTTCTAGGTTTCTACGTTATCTGGCTTCTATACAAATTAAATTCCTTAATCAATTCCTAAATCCTTAAATAATTCCTATCAGTTACGGAGACCTCTTATGACATATTTTGTAAAGATTGAGCATTTAGTTTAATTCTGCCTCCCTTGAATGATAATTAAGCACACAGTTCCTAGCAATCCGGTTATAAGGGTCTCTGTTAGAATCGTGTGCGATTGCGCTTTTTAGATACCCCTGCCGGCGTGCACATTGGATTGTTCGGAAATAAGCATCTCTCTATACCTTCCTTCTCTTAAAATTGTCTCAAATCTAGAGCTCTCGAGGAGAATCGCCTGCACAGTTATATAATTTGATAATAGCATTTTTTAGTGAATTTGATGAACTTCGCCTCCATTTGCTCCCTTTGTTTCTTTTTGTCTAATTAGATATGTGCCATCTTTATCTGGGCTGTTGTAGTATTTGTCCGAGCTCTATTCTGCTTTGTTCAAACTGTTGCTTCCCAGGTAAAATATTGACGTGCGTGTATTTTTGTGTTGTTGTTTCTTGCTATTAATCAGTCGGTTGCTGTGCCATCTAATTGTCGATTGTCTCATCACAATGGCGCTGTTTCGAGCCCGCGTATCTTTATGCCACCATTATTTCCGCTCACCTGAAACTCTCTCGGTAGAACCTACTCGACAAAAACAGCCGTTTTACCGTGCCGGCTTGTGGCCCTCCCCTGAAAATTCACATGCTCAAAGTTTTTAGGAAATATGTTATTTGTGAGACAACAATTTGTGTTATTTATGTTTAGTGCCGTCTGTTTCTAGTAAATTCCTTCCATATGTCAGCATGCATTTTATACATTCGCGGCTTTAAGTTTGCTGTGCAGCAGTTTAGTTTCGCGTTTGCATTTTAACCCACTGACCCAGTACAGTGCCTGGATCGTGTTTGTGGACGTCTTATTTTTGTGGCTCAGTGGGTTCTAGTAATACTGTGCCTGTCTTCAACGACTGGCGCATTGTCTCTAGTATGCGACCGCAAAGTCTTTATGTTTTTACGGAACCAGACTCTTCTGTAAGTTTCCATTCTAATAGCACTTTGTTCAGGTCTTCTTTAATGTTACTTGCCTTTTTTATAATTCGCTTAACATGATGGCAGCATTCTCCACCTTGTCGTTTGATTGATAGTAATGTGGTGCACTAAGCAAATGTTTTACTTCCCAAATGTTGTAAACTACTTTTCCAGGGATTCCGCCAATTCTTCATATTTTTAAAAAATAGGCTGGTTGTTCACAAAATCACTGCAACCATAAAGCGTGACCAAGTGAAGCTTATTTTCCCAGACAAAGATATTCGGATAGGTTGCATGCCCCTGTCGTTAGAATTGATTTGTCTGGTGTGCCCTTCATTGCAGATTTTAGCGCTTTGTGTGGATCTCGTTAATAACCGGGTGTTGGAAGTTGACATCGAGTTGCAATATTGTAATAATTGTTGAAGATGAAGGGTTCTTGTATATATTTGTATCTAAATAGGGAATTCTTAAAAAATTAAGTCAGCTATGTTTGGCAAAGGTGTGAGTCATTGACGTAAAAAGGAATCGGTGCAAATTCTTTCAATGTCATAGCGGGAGGCAAACTCCTGCGCATATTCCTCACATGTAAGCATCTAAGATCGTTGGTGTACCGTAGTACCTCCACTAGATTATGACGTCAGGTTATGATCTTATAGCAAGTTTCTTATCAGCATTACGGAGAAAAATGGACTGAATATCGTTGTAGACTGTTTTTGCTGTTTCCGTGAAGTACTGATGCTCAGCGACACCGTTATTTGTTATTGGCTTGCCTTCTATTATGAGTTCCTCCATTATGACAACACGATGAAAGAATCTCCAACAAGTCCAAACACTTTTCGCAGAAAAACATGAAAGCTTAATCTTTCCATGTTGAACTAGCAAAATGTTGAATTGAAGGTGGACTTAAAAGCCGCACAAATGCATAGAAGAGAAACTTTCCGTTTTCTGGCGTCGGTGTACTGGTCGACACTACCAGCGAAAGCTGTCATTGTTGAATTGCCTCTCCTAGATATATGATCTTTTCCGGAATTTAAATTGCTGAGGTAAAAAATGTCTCTGCTATGTCGTAAGCATGCTGATAAGACGTTCTTTGTCTTTATTGCGACGAGGGAACGTTTGTGCACGCTCTGGCTTCACAACAAAGTATGTTGCTAGATAGTGTGAGACCTATATTAAAAGCGTGACTAAATTAGTAAACTTTATGCTACACTAATCTTTACTCTTCGGCTCGGATCTTCATTTAATAGTACTACGAGCCGAAGCGTGGTGAGCATCTAACGAAGCAACTGGGCCGAGTTACTTGTCAGGTTCCCCACTTCGATCAAAGCTTTCCGTTTCAAGACCTATAAACCTAACATGTGAGTAGCATCAGAATAGTTTCTTCCGTTATCAGTCACGTTTACACTTACCTGGAACAGTTTCTTTGTTTGGAGCAGCCTTCTTGCAAGGGTCGCCCCCCCCCCCCATGAGTAAGTTATTATTTGTATCAAATATACGATTTAGGACTTTTCGTATTTTTTGCTTGAAATGTAATAGCAGGTATTTATGAGCAGCGAGCGCTGAATCTTATACATCATGTGCTCCTGGCCGGTGCCACCTGGCTCGTATGCTTCTGTCTTTACTAGAACAAACCTGTGCAGAAATTCCCGGGGTGGCCATGGTCTGTGATCATATCTGTTATTAAAGTAGTTACGCCGTCCTTGCTGTCCAGCCAGCTTTTGATATTGGGAATCACCTTTTAGACCCTCGCTACCCGCTAGCCCCTCTGAATGGCATCCCATTCGTTCTGATATGTAAGGAGTATTTCCCTGTGGGCCGTGACTTTATTGACCGACACATCCCACCACAGTCGTCTTCCTTCTCTACTCCTCATAATCCGAGCCCGTGAGCGCTAACGGAGCTGGTCTATCTGATAGTGAAATAGTCTTGAATGACGCTCGCAGGACTTGCAGCCGCTGGGCACTCTTCAGCGTGTCTATGTCATGCTGTTCTTCACTAATTCACGCATGATTTATTTGATTACCGACATAAAGAGCCTGCTTTTGCTTTCTAGCAAGTAGGTTTGCATCCATAGGGCGACTGCAGCGAAGGCGTTGTGCGCGCGACTTAAGTGTGGGAGCGTTCTTGGTCGCGAAAAGGACGGCCAGATTCTCAGCATAGGCCAAAAGGTGGACGTTTCGCGCGATCCTTCTTAGGCAAAAAACCCGGTCATACGCAAGATCCCAACGCAGGGATCAAATATGGACCCGTGTGGAACACCTAAGTTCCTGTTCATATCCAGTCTTTTTGTGCCCAGTGCTCTGTCACTGAAATAGTCGACGACGATCTTGAGCAGTAAGGAGCGTCCTTACTCTTCAGGGTCCCCAGAATAACTTTCCAGTGTAAGCTGTTACGTGCGTTTTCACATATAGGAAGATAAAGGTGCAAAGGAGCCTTGCCCGTTCTTCATTCTCAGAGCCATGTTAAAGAGGCGATGAACGGTTGTCAGGACCGGACAATGATTTTCCAACGAGGTACACGAATGGAACATTTCAGAAAAGCCCACATTTTTCCATAGAGGACGGGAATCTATTTTCTGCTGTGATTCCGACATCTTTAACCTGAGGTAGCCTGGGTACCTTTTACTGAAGAAACATATTGATCGATATTTTGCACATTTCCATCCATGGAAAGCCGTTGCCGTGACCTGCGTTGCGTATCGACTATAGCCGTCACATAAATTCCAATTTCCATTGTTATCCTGTAGCCAGGATGTGCCCATGAAGACTTTTATTTGACTCGCTGGGTAGGAAGGTTCTATGGCCCTCTGTGCATTATGTTAAATAGCACGTTGTGGACCGCTCTGCTGCAACATCGGTTCAATTCCACGGTAATATAGTCTTATAATTTGCCGGGTAGTTTTCAGAGCGACGTCTAGACCTAAATGACAGGAGAACGGTCTCGCTCGTTGCCCTTTCTGTGTTCGACGCGGAAAAAACACTTTAGAAAGGAAAAATGGGAAGAGCGGACACCATCGTAAAGGCCCTGGGGAGCATCAGGAAAGATCTATCGGACGGCCTCAAAACTATGATCATCACAATTTAATCTAGCAAGCCTCCACCATTTATAATACCACTGAGGTAAAGTCTCATCTAATCGAAGCAGAGGTTAGAAGAATGACAGAACAACACTGACAGAGCAAGCTTCCCCAGCTCAGGGTCATTCAGCCTATGCAAACATGACTGACCATTTGTATTGAATATAAGCACCTGGGCTATAAGTCCACTCTTAAGTAGCAAACACCTACGGTTTGAAGAGCTTCTTAGAAATTATCAATAGTTAATGGCGAAGACACGTAAATTAATTTGTATAATTCCCAAAACCATACGACCGAGTGTAGCGTATGTATTGATGAATAATCCTAATAAGAAAATATGTAAAAGTGAGACAAAACTACTGCAAACGTTCTTATCATTCCCACAATCGTGTCATTCCCAAGAGAGTGTAATTAAAATGCCGAGCGGAGGCAATCACAAGTTCTGCTAATTTGTAGCGGGACAATACGATGTGTCCGAAAAAAGGGTAGGAGATGCCACTGCAACAAAGGTCAAGTGCAGCCAAGATAATGTTGTATTTAAATGCTTTCCAGTTGAAGAAAAACTTTTTATGGTAATGGTTGCAGAGAGTCGCAGATCTTGACGAAAAATTGGCGACATCTTACCGTTAACCCAGAGATCGACCGGAACAAAGGGCGAAGAAGAAAGCTACCATATCCGAAATATATGTTCACTGTAAGATGTTCCGGATTTTTTAAACACGTCAAGTGTATAAAGTCGGTGTGTCGACGGTAGTGTATAACGTACCATCTACCCTGAGTAAACTAATGTGTAGGACAGAAAATTAAACTAAAACACATTTTAGTGACGGTTTTTACGCCCTTATCTTGAGCCGATTCACCGATGTGGCTCCGATGTCTTCCAGTTTTGCGGTGCAGCTCTCACCGTTGTACGGAGTTAATTGGTAGCGTATAAATCGTTCTTCGAGTGTTTCGCGTTTTGCACGCTGTGACAATGACGCGTAAGTGGTCCGTGAAGTTCGCTTACAAAGTACATATACGCGTTATTGCACAAAAAGTCAAATGAAAACAGTTTTCTATCTGTTAGTCATATGACGTCATGAGCAGTCATTTACTTAATAAAGAAACCCGGGGAGTTTCAAACATTGTATGAAGCTCCTGTTCTGTCACGTTTTGTAGTGGGGAGGCTTGCAGTTGCCTGTCGTACATTGGGATCGTAGCGGCCATAGGCACCGACCGTCTGTTGACTCTTGGATCGCAACAGATTTTCTTAATCTGGTCACCCTTCTTCCTTAGCGTTTTGCATGCCGATAGCCTCCTGTTTTCCACGCACCTCTATACCCCAATTCCTTCTTATCAACTAGTCAGACTCTTCTCTTCCAAAAACAGCCGTTATTTTTCCGTTCATTATATGGCCATATAGGTTAAAATGCGTATGCACGCGTTTGTCTTAGTGCTGCTCACTCCTTCTCTTGTCCTAAGGCTTTAAGCGCGGGTGGAGGCCGTTCATCCAGCATCTACCGGTACCATTTTCGTACTTGGTCGTCATTTCATGATATATTCAGCCCTCTATATGGCAGCTCGGCAGTTCCCAGTAGTCACAGTTATCGCATTTGACGCTCCTCGTTTGTTATTTCTACAGTTTGTATAGTTTTCGGATTCAGCTTGGGCTTGCGGGAAGGAGTTTGGAATGCTCTTCCCTACCAACATCCTTTTGCACATATGAATGGATAGTGCACTTTGTCGAATGTTCAGTCACATTGGGACAGTGACGTCTTTTGTTTAGTCTTGTTAGTTCGTATCCACGTCTCTTTTTTCGGAGTGCTTTATCTGCATGCACACGCATAGTTAAGACCTCAGCACAAGCAAGCCAATGTCGCACTTTACAAACGGACGGGATGTGCATTATGAAATTCACCGGAAGCGCGCCCAGCAATATCTTTCCCTCCCTAAAGATCGGGGATTAACAGTTCGACGTTGTGACAGCCAACAACTTTCGAAGATGACTTCTTACCGATATCTATACGTTTTCCTTTCTCGAATAGAGTCGTATAGTATTCGGCAGCTTTCTATAGTTTAACGTCATTGATCTGTTCTATCTGTTCTGCAGTCCTTCTTTTTCCGCACCCTCTTCACCCCACTTTTTCCAATTTCTCCCTATGTCTTTTCAAGTTGACGCACACATAAAGACCTGCCCACACTGGTTTTTAAAGTCTCTACGGATGCATTGGTCTAGGCGTTTGACGCCGGCGACGATTCTTTTCTAAAAACGATATAAAAGAGCGTTTGCACGGAATGAAGATAACATGTTACCTTCCGGACCCCATTTCGGGCGCCATCAAGAGCGTTGGACGACTATTCTACGACCTCATGTGGTTTGAGATCTTTTTTATGGGGGTTTCTGGTAATGCTGATGGCACTAGCACGTCACTGCAACCGTTCAGTGATTAGTGTGGGACTTAAAAACTCACTAAAACCCCGTGTTCTTTCCACCTCTAGCTACGGTAGCCGGTAAGATTACAGCCGGCAACATTACTGCGATACATGGTTTGAGATCTAAAAAAAATATTTTTTTAAAGCTGACCATCAGCCAACATTTAACGTCCACGGTAGCAGTTTTTGCATTACTTGCGGACCCCATAAAAATGTAAATGTGCACCGGCGGGGATCGAACCCGTGCACCTACGTGTCTCCTCCGGTCGCAAGGCGCATTCGACTGCACCAAGCCACCGAGCTCGACATGGTTTGAGATCTGTAGTCGAAGAACCGGCTGGGGCATTGGAGAACCTGGGATTGCTTTCTCAGCTAACGTTCAAGCCTCAGTACTTGACAGATGTCTGAATAGAATGAATATATCACGAGGGGACAACAAACCACGTTTACTCACTCATTGGTGGCCTTGCTCTCTGCAGCCATCAACGACGTAGAGCAGTAGACTATTGTGACTTCTCTCAAACCAAAGCCATACACTTCTGTTGAACTTTAGCGCGGGAGGGATCGAGCGCTCGCGAAAAGCGCGGAAAAGTGGAGACTAACCATTATGTCTTCTGACTATTGCAGACGTTACAATGGCAATCAACTATAATGACATGCTTATTTACTGGCGGGCAAACAGTCAGCCGAATTCCTATTACCGATAGATCTCCGTTTGCGAGACACCCCCATATATCCACAAATATACTTCGCTATTTAGTGGTACTCCCATTACCCTCCATCCAGTTATCTCAAAGGGACTGCTTCATCAACAAATTAGTCGATGTCAATCACTGATACGCTGATATTAAAAATGCTATCATTTTATGATTATTACAATAATCATTAGACTGACAACTTACTCTTCTTGGTCGTGTTACAGCTAGTGATGTTAAAGGTTTCCTGTGAGAAAAACAGGAGAAACAATGAAGTAATTTTTTATTCAAGCAGTTAATACTTATAATCTTTTTCGAACTGGATTTAGAATTGCCTTTTATATCAATAATTTATTGCGATATTTAATGTCAGTTATGTTGCGCCATATATCATGCTGTTTCTGGATGTGCCTAAATATAAAAAGCACTGCAGCAAATTTATATTTAACAGTCGTTGATTTTATCTGTAACTTTTGTTCAACCTTTAACAATTGACAGTAAACATAGTCGCCTTCTGTGTGCCATATATGCTTCAAACGTTTAAAAAACAAATCTTACTTGGTATTCGAGAACAATTTCTCCTATTTAATAACAAGTTGTATTTTATATTATAAAAGAAAACCCCTCATAATTATATAAAGTCTCCACCAAATTATGTTGTCCTGGGTGTATTAGAAGGGTTGTTGCATCTATTGGAGCGGATTTCGTATTTCATTGACATATCAAATTTTTTGGACCATGACGAGGTCTTATAGGTTTAACCACTTTATGTTTTTAAACGTAAACTTCTCAGAGTCTAAAAAATGTCTTGCTTACAAATGGCGCCAACCCGTCAACATGAAGTAAAATCAGATATTGTTTTAATTGCATAACATTGAGTAAATTCAAATTATTCGTGTAACGCGTTTCATGTTTTCTCCATGTTTTGCTCCAAAATCCGCTTTAAAATCTCTACGCAAATAAAGGAGTAGCGTGTCAGGACTAATAAAAGGTAATCAGCTTTCCATAAATGTATGTGCCTAATGGCGTTTCCATTGCCAGTGAGACCAAACTCCAAGTTAAGGTAACTGGGGAACCAAGGGAGCAGTAGCGCGTCTATTCGTACGTGAATCTCTATTCTCGTTAAAACTGCGCCCAGTCAGCTCCTCCTAGTGGTCCCATACAATTGTGTGATACCAAGACAGTGAACATTCGAAGCCCTACTTCGCGGTTACAGTTCCTCTCGGTCTTCCACTATCCCGGCCGCGATAGTAGTATGCGTTTGCTTTAACGCTTTTGGTAACAAAGCGCAAATCCTGAATCTTTTTTTCCTAGAGGCGGTGGTAGTGGCGACGTCGTTCCCTGTTTGGTTGAGCTGGGAGAGGGGTGTAAACGAAGAGTGCTAAAAGCGATGGTGTTGGAACACTAGAGGACTACCACTTGAGAATCCAACAGTAAAGCAACCCAAAGAGAACAGGGAGCAGTCAATAGCCATTACATGCGATCTCAGCAGGTTCGTTAATGGCGATTTCGTCCTCTATGCTATCTTGAACGAGGATTCGATAAAGCAAAAAAAAGGTTTAGCAGGGGGCGAGGCACAGTCAAGAAGAAGAATAAGCGCAAAAGGAAGCTAGGGACTGCGGGCAAAAACATACGGGTGCAGCGCACATTCCGATTTCCAATTGCACTAATATTAGAATCAACATAGTCAAAAAAAGTAGCGATGCGGAGTACGTGCAACGAAATGCGAAGAGCCGTACACCATTCGTAGGCGTCTGTGAGTGTGCAAATACTCACTCCGTTAAACTGCCCTTCGTGCACTTCAATGGTTTCGTACCATTTTCAGTTCGTATGCCAGTTTTCGGGTATTTGAGAAAGAGTCGGTCAGTAGTACAATGTTTCTAATGCACGAATTTTTAAACAATATATAATCCTCATAATTCCTAAAAATGGCATTTGAATTTACGTCCGTTTGTGAAACTATTAATGAATAGACGAAGACTTTAGAACAGACAGACTAGGAAAAGACTAGTGCAAATGTCTTCAGTTGGAAATGATCTAACTAAAAGGGTTAGCGTTCTGAAGTTTCTGTACGAACATCTTAATCAGAATATGCACAGAAATGAGTACCAGTATTAAAACAAATTGATAGATTTAGTAAAAATTTACTGACCGTGCACAAAGTATGCAGTTTGCGCCATGAACTTTAATTTGGGTATTAGCCCTAATTTTGATATAAAAAAAAGGCTGTGCAGGTAAATATTAAAAAGGCTAGCCATAATTCAGTTTTCTTCAAAGCTCAAATCATTGATTTTTTTTGTTAATTAATTTTGCTTGTATTACGTGGGCTGAAAAGTCGTCGAACTAATCTATCTAATTCTCTACGTTTTTAGCCCCATTTGAAAAAATAATCGAATACTCGGTTAATCGTTGGTTACGCACGACGGCTTCACGATAAAGGTGCGCTGATGAAAAGTCAAATCTGCGAACTGTTGAAGGCATTATACGACTTTTTCCTTGTACTGGAGCTAGAATCCCTTTGACATCTGCACATAAAAATATTTAGCACTTAATTCTTCTCATTTACGTTAGTGTAACAGACGTTGTTGTAATTTTTCTAAGAATAATTCTCAGGTTATGTTGAGGAACCGAGTTTCCGATTAAGATAAACCATGATTTAAATTTCATCATTACTGCCCTAAGCAGTGAAATACACATTAGCATCATATATATATATATATATATATATAGATATAGATAATTGAGTTTTAATTGGGGGTCTATAATAAAACATATTTCTACTACATTTGTTTTTCCTTTTAGTTAGTGGACATTGTAGCTAGTTTGTGTCTAAAGTAAATTGTACTAGTGTTGGGCAATACGCCTGTACCATTAGCCTAATTTATAATTTGATGAACTCACGTGCTATATTTGATAAAGCTCACCAGTAACTCGTTGAATACAACAAGTTAGAACACTGCACCCAGAGAATCCAGTTGCATAATGTCTCTCAAAAAAAGTAGACAGAAATATAGTTATGGAAACAAAAACCGTATACTAACGCCCTGAAAACAGCGTTGAGGCCCGATAGAGAGGCGATACTGGGACCGTTGCTGACTTTGTTTAAAAGCACAGGCTATGACAGAAGGGTATGAAGAAGAAATCTCAGTTGCGCTGTACGAGACACATGAAGCTAGTTTTTCCCGATCGTATAGAAGAGAACGAACAAACGAAACAAAAGGGATACAAAAGAAAGGAAACGAAGATGCGATCTGGGAACTGCAGGTCGATTTCTTCGGTGCCGTTTTTGTCTAAAAATCTGGAAGATTAATAAAACATTTCTGAGAACATTTTAAAAAAATTTAAATTTACAACATTTTCAATAAACATCGATTTGGTTTTCAAAGGATCAGCCCGATAGCGCACATCTGCTATGAAATAGTTGTGTCTGTTAGAGAGGAGGGGTACCATGCTGCTTTTCTTGATGTAACTTAAGTATTCGGTGTAAGTATCTCGACGCACAATTTACTTAATTAAGACTATTATGGTCTAAGACTATTATAAAGGTTCGACTTGTATTTAAGTCTACAAAGGTTGAGCATAAATAATGTTCAATCCGTAACGTAACTCCTAACAATTATAACGCCATAATTAGAATACCATCATACATAGTCCCACTATCTTCGCCAAACATATAAGCGGTGTGTTGAAAGCCATCAAGGCGGACATCGAATTTTAGCTTCGCTTAGCAAAGACAAACTTTAGGAGATCTGGTATAGTATAGGACGAGCTATCTGCCATTTGAATTAATTTAGCCTTGTTGTAAACTTGTTCGAAGCTTTTGTGGTACCTTTTCGCAATCCTAAAAAAAAATTAGCTACTGAAGGCTTGAAACGACATATGTTGGAACAAGCCTTAGATAAATAATATAATCTACTATGTTAAAGCACCTGCCCCTTTAATACCATCCCGATTTCAAATGTATCCCATTGTTGAACCGTTTATTAAAAATCTCCAATACCGTCGATAGTGTTGTGATCCCATTCAGTCGCTCACACCGATTCATTAGCGAACGATTTTCTCAAACGTTACAAAGTGAACCGACTCGTATCCAGATTCCTGACTTTTTGTTTTCCGCACTTTGTACGGAAAATAATGAACAACTTCTGATATATAATGCGATCTGAGCATATTCTGACAACCCTCATTTATAGACTCCCAATGAATACTGGTTTTCATTAGTCAAAAAATATCTCTCTCACTTTACAGCTTTTATTCAACCTCTAATTAAAAAGTCTTAAATTCGTTTATCCTGTATCGTTTTTCTCTCTTACATAGTCCGGCTTTCTAGGGGCAGCACTACATCCAATGTTAGCTCAATTTTTGTTTTTCATATCACAATATCATTGGTCAGCATTAAAAGCTTCAAAACCGTAGTTCAGAAATTAAATTAATCCAGTTACTCTCCTTTAACTATAGTACACGCACATTTCAGTTTGATGTGAGCATTCACAGAAACCAAATCGTAAGGTAAAGTTGCTGGAGATATTCCACCTGGAGACATAACTTTGTTAAAGTTGCCATGTGATATAAGTAAACCTGTAAAATCCGTGTGCTGTAACCTTAATAAGCAGAAAGATGTTATTGCGGCCCAATATCGTCTTCAGATTAATCCGACATATCATATGGTTCAAGGAAACAAATCGTCATAACGCTTATTTGATCAGAAAGTATCTGCAAAATGAGTAAAAGGGAAAATTTTTTTTACGAAATAAAACTTTAAACCAGCCACCATAGTTATAAGTTATAATTGTCAATTATTCTAGATAATATACATAGTATAGTGTACATAAAATATTTTATGACAGCATGCATAGAGAACGCATAACAGAACACAAGGGAGTCATAATATATAAATGAAGACTCAAATCACTTGAAAAGCGCTTTGTATATAAATTTCTGACTGTTCAAAGTTAGCCCATTCTTTAGGCCAAATTGGGAATGAATAAAAGGTTTCTTATGCATGGCGCCCTTTGAGCAAAAATCTTGTGTCTTTCTAGTTAGATATTATCATCTTAACGTTTCTCAATATAGTTTGTCCGTTTTACTTTCACTGTCATTTTTCGGTTTTAAGTTTGTATATGGCTGCTAATACGATTTAATAAAATGTTCAGCGCCTGTATATTGAAGGCAAACTTACTCGTGATCAAGGAAAACTGTTAAGACGCGATCCAACGGTTACTAAGTATATCAAGATTCATAAAAGTCATTTGTGCTTGAAAATTCTCAATGGTTTGCTTAAGGTTAATTTCAGTACGAATGAAGATGTAAATAGGCGAAGTGGGCGTATCTGGCGTAAGAAAAATTTTCACATGATTTATGAGCAATGGGTGCGCTCTTCTATCATACTTAATATGTGGTTAATTACGTAACGGTTCACACATTTTCTTCACCTTTTTTCTGGGGACTTTTCATATCCTGCTAACATTTCGCCGGTTTGTCATATCACCTTCTGGTTGACCCAACTGAGGGAGGGCCAGAATTTTTTAAAAGCTGCGTTGGTTAGGGGGAAACCACCACTCCGTCCGGAAGAACGCGTTAGGGAGACGTTAGCAAGTGAGAGACATTGGCCTTGTTCCGCATCCAAGTGATATAGCACAAAATCTTTGGCAGATACCTTGATATGATGACAGTTCAAAGAAAAAAAACAAAAATGAAGAGGTGGTCATTAGAAAAATTACAAAATTTCGAAGTTTTAAAGATACAAAGAACAGAATAACGGTGACCGTCTCGTAAGCAAGCAGAAGTTTAACATTTTATGTAGGAATATTGGCACCTTAAGGTTCTGGGGAAAGCAGGAAAAATGCTGGACGCGGTCCAGAACTCAGCTAAAATGAACTATGCGGGCACCGAATTATGCGGGTTCGACTGAGACGATAATCGAATTAAATTATTAGTGAAAGAAAGCATATAAGTGTAGCGCTTCGTCGTCTGGCTAGCGGTGATCTTAGGTTGCTCAGGTTGTGTATAAAAAAAGAGAGATCTAAATCCCAAAATATGATAGGCATAGTGAAGCCTTTGAGACGGGAGCCGCCCTCGGTTCTAACAGAATCTAGTTTCCATATTTGAAACAATATGTAGTTGAAGGTATGTACTTTCGAAATAGACACGTATGATGTTTTGTCAGAACAGGCAGGTACAAGCATGGGCTTTTTTAGTTTAGGCTAGTTACTAGAAGCGCCTACGGGAACTCATATAACAAACGTTGGCGAATAATGAAAATTATCCTTAGTTATACTCTCTACTGAATGACCTTTAACCAGCGCAGTGAAGAGTATCACCCTCATTATTTATCATTTAATTCATAATTATCGTTAATTATATCAACATCAGCAATATCCGTAAACACCAATACGCCGGTAGATATTATCGCGTCCTCCGTTACTAATGCTTTGGCCTACGACTCTGAGGAATTTTAAAACAAAGAAATTTTCCTATCCCTTCACGTCCGTTTTTTCTACAAGTTCTATGGTGTTGACATTAACATTAATGTCTCCGCTGTAATCTGTAAGAACTGCGACAATAGGGGAGAAACAGCTCGACTATTTAAAGAGAAAATGGAAACGGCGTTAGAAACTAGTTGTACCACTGTGCGTAGTGTTAGATAACAAAGGAGGTAAAAAGACAAACATAGGGCAACATTACAAATAGCGACATCGCTTTCGTTGACATCAGCGACGTTAACAAAAACTAAGATACTTGTATTCGACGACGACAACGATATCAACAGTGGTGTCAACCTTAGAGATTAGCAGAAAATTTTGCATGAAATGCCGCATATTATGCGACCTTATCAACGTCATCATCAGTAATAGCAGAAACAGCAGTAGCGAGGCACAATGTAATCGCTAAATGACCTTCCGCCATGATTTTGTTATTCCTCTCAAGATGTAGTAAATTTTCTACAGACACTGCTTTTTATTTTAGTGGTTCCATACATAAATCAATGCTAAACAGAACATGGTAATGACAAGAAGCGTTTGGTTCTATTGTCCTCGAACTAACGAAACTAGTCAAACAAAATTACCATTTACTACAGCGATACAGATAGCGTCCACTACAACATTACTGTCTATTTATGCAAGGTTTATTTAACCCTTAAAATACTTTTTGCCACCTTCGACGAGGTTCTCCGGCGTCACCGCCTTCACCCCAAATGCATCTGTTGGTTGTCGCGTTTCACACCCGAACATCGTATGCTCTGCCATACACTCGGTGCCGGTATTGTATAACAAGCGGGGAAGGTCAACCGCTTTTCGAATCCAATGAAGAAAGTCCTGGAAGCAGCCGATATATAGTATTATATATATTATTATTATATATATGCATATATATAATATATATTATTATTAATTTATATATTAATTAATATATAATATAT
>MNPL01021703.1:0-11689 GCA_002081605.1 Tropilaelaps mercedesae
ATATATATATATATATATATACATATATACTAATGTGAACGAGAGAAAACGAAAAAACTTCAAGGAAGTGACTCATCCTGAATGAGAAGTTGTACCGAGGCGCTTTCTATTCGGTTAGAGAAGCACCAGTGCTCTGCGTCAGCAAAAGCACCAAACGGCCTAAGTCGTGCCGAGCCGATGACCACCTAAAGCGGCCAAAACACCATATGTTGTTGGCGCCAACCAATCCAAAAAACGCTAGGCGTAGCTGACCGGAACGGGTATAAGCTCTTTCCCGCTACCGCTATCATCATAGGCCATCCTGCTGCCGTTGGGCCTTGGAGCGTCTGGCCCCGTCCGAGGCGTCGACAACAGGTTGCTGCTGACACCAACGCCGATGTTTGCGTTATATAGGGTGAAATCAAAAGCAGCTATCAACTTAAAACTGACGAAGTCATCAACAACAAAAACGCACCATTTCTTTGCATGTATGTATACCTGTATGGCACAGTGAAGCAACGACAAAAACTATTAAAATACGTTCTCTCACATTCGATTGCAACAACATTAATGTAAATGAAAAACTATGGTGGATTACTGGCATTAGCTTAGCGTAGATGTGATACCTTTTTGTTCGTAGAGAAAATGGGTTGGTCATTATTTAAGTCTGTTTCCTTATGCATTTTTATTCAGAGATGGTCATTTTTAAACTTTTTAAGGCGCTTGGTAGGAATCTTCCGATACAATTCTTCGGATATGGAATACAACTCTAAAATGTGCATCATATTTCAAATAACAAAACAAGCTTGAATTGGTTAATGGTACTCGAAGAACTGACCTAGTATAGACTAATGTAGCCGAACATATTTCGGCTTACGTATGTAGGGTAAATGACCATCATGAATACAGCAATACACACTATGAAAACCGAAAATAACCTCATATTCATATATACTTCACACGACGTTTTTCATTTTACCAATGAAGCTCTCGAGTAAAAAGCGTAGTACTATTTTATCCTAAGCAAAAATAACAATTCAGTAGAACGGTGACATGGTGGCTTCGTTATATCAACACCAACAATCCTGGAGAGAAGCTCATGTTAAAAACAATTTCGTAGTAGAAGTAATAATTCTACTTAATATAATTCAACTTGCTTCGTGGGCATTCAATGCATTTCATTTAGAATGTGATTCTACGAGAATGTCTTCACATGGAACGCCTACGTTGTGCTGACGCATCTGCATCAACTGCAAACCCCAATGTTTACGCTCTCTCTTTGAGTGGAACTCTACAAAACGCAACTTGTGTACTGCCAGGGGAGCCACAGGCATAACCTTATGCGTTAAATGGCTCATGCTTTAGGTATGCTGTTCCTTACTACATTTATAGATGTCCGTTGTTAAGTCACGCCTAGAAAATTAAGCAGACACCTTGTATGTGTCAAGTGATTCCTCAAGATGTGTTTTTTATTTTAGCAACAAAATAAAGGTACAACCCGTATCCCATCCTTAACACAGAGCAATTGCGTATTGCAACCGCGCTCAATTCAAGACGACATTTGATTCTAGAAGGCGTTTGTACATTGACCAGATGAATTATCATTGTGCGAATAACAGGTCTCACTCTGTGAATTTTACCAAGATGATCAAGGGTGCGACTCATAAAAGGCGTCGAAAAAACTGACTTATGGGCCATTTGTATTATAATTTGATATTTGATTTGTTTAATAGCCACGGATATATTTGTACCAATAGGAAGCATATGCTCATTGTAGGAAAAATCTAAGCACGCCAGAAAAAGCATCGGAGGTTTTCATATATATATATGTGCTAAAACACAAAGCTTAGTATTTTGGTTTAAACCACATAATCAAGCCTACCGTACATACACCAAATCTATGCTTAGATCCAACCATCCTGCTCAACGTGTCATGTTGAGGATTCGGCTAGACGCCGTACAAAAACATAGATCTATATTGCACCAAAATGGAACAAGCCCGCTGAAGCCGCGTTATAGTTCGAGTTGTAGGTTCAGGCTTGAACCTGCGTACCTCTCCCCAAGTAGATGCAATTCACTCATCCATTGCAACAAAAGCAGAAGCAATCTATCAACTCTGTATTCTCGAGTCTTTTGCTTTTACGGGTGCTCGTCGGGCGATTCCATAGACTCGACTGAAATCATTAGCACATTTCTCAGTAAATAAGTTTCTTCCCAGATTGTGTTAATACATTTTCCTTCCTGCCGTAATCGTATAGAGAGAACAAAGTAAACCTCGCTTTAGCGGTAGTGTGCCCTCGTGCTCTCTCCACTCAACCGGGCTTTTATTCGTGTAATCGTTAAAGATAGGATCGACGTTTAGTCTTATGCACACAGCCTAGCGTCAGCTACCCATGTACGCCGTGGAGTTCCCTAACAGCCTGGCCGATGATACGGATGCCCAAAACAAGCGATATTGCAGTAATGTGAATTTAGGTTTGGTCAAAAAGACAAAACTATCATTTGTACAGCGCTGGACGCAGAAGAGACAAGAATAAAGAGAATAATTTCGTTCAATCGTTCGTCAATGTGACTGAAGCCAAATAAGAAACCACCATAGTTTGGAAGATGGTTAGAAAACTTGTTAAGGGGTAACTGACACAACTATGACGTTTTTAACCGCTAATAGTTGCCATTTTCAATTGAATAAAAGCCATTCTTATGCTTACATCAATACAAAATTTGACCTCGGAAAGGTATTGGGACTTTTGGTGGATCTGCAGTCCTGCACTTTACATCCACATAAGATTTACGCGCAGTTAGAAATACTGTAATAGCAATGGTATGTTCTGTATCATTTTGTTCATCATTTTGGTATTGGAAGACATCTTCGTATCGATTTAAAGGCACGTTTCAATTACCTAGATGGTGATTTAAGAATTTGCATTGAAAGTAGATTTTTGAACTCTATTTTCGTACAATAGTCATGTGTTTTCCAACTTTTCGAACAACTAGGTTTCCCAAAAAGTTAATTCTAGTAAACCAACTGTTGATTGACAAGCGACACTTTAGGCAAACGTCGTGCTTTTTATACCTTTATAACCGTAACACCTCTAATACCCTTCAAGGCTATAAATACTAATGTCCCTTAGTCGACAGCGTGGGAAAAGTGCCTATTACGCAGATCATGGTTAACAATAAACCACAATTATGATTCCTCGGTTCAAATTTCCTCGTTTCTGAGTGTTTAACCACTATTAAGGCGTTAGCAATCATCCTTTCCATTACATTGCGCGTGCTAAATTATTGCAGTGTTCCTTTTTTTCATTGAGTGCGTTAGCATCATCATATTTTCGCAAAATCGTATCTTATTCAGTTCCTTGTCAAACTAAGGTGTTGAAATTCACATTGAGCATCGTCAAATGGTAAAATCTTGTAATGTTAAAATGGATTGTAAGATTTCTTTTTAACTAGTTTGTTAAACATACGTAGACCAGGAATGCCACGGCGGTTATACCAACAACAAACGGCATATAAGCATATTCAAAAGAACCTATAAAAGTGTAACACTCAATAACATTAAAGCTATTTCCTTCGAGAAATCTACCTGAAATTTACCATAAAAACGAGCTTCACAATTAGGTAAGAATTTCGTACAGCATCAACAAAGCGTGATAAGACAGATGATAAAAAGCATAAAATAGGTTTAACCACAGTAGAAATAGAACGCAAATATAAGCTTTATTTTGAAAACCAAAAACTTAGATTGAACAAATAAACATACTAGCTAAAATGAGCTCAGATATCCAGCTCTGGATTTCTTACGAGCTGAGTCGAACGCTGACGTCATGTTTATCTATGGCCCGTCTACCTGTTAAACTGAAGGTGATTGCCGCGAAGCGCAGTGGGGTGACCGTGGCCATCCTTCCGGAAGCCAATCGACGAGACTTCAACGACCTGCCAGATTTCGTGCGCGCCGACATCGAAACCCACTTCGTCAGCAGCTACGACGAGGTCTTCAAAATCGTCTTCAGCGACAGTAATATTCAGTGATTTTTAGAAGGGCTGTATGTTCGTTCTTTACCTTTATCGAGTTTCAATAAACATATAAAGTCAGCCTGAAGGTGCCCGCATCTAAACACTAGCACTTTTAGGCTGGCCGACTAGTGCTCCTCGATCTATTTTTACTTAGAGCCCCTATCTTGTGCTTTTAATATTGTATTTGATTATTGTTATCGAATCTTGGGGAACGACGAAAACTAGTGACCGTCGCCGTAGCATTGATAGTTCCCATTTCCGGTGACGGTTGCCACTGCTGTTCAGACGGATTCGATTGATTGCTCTGGATACTGGTGTTGTCGTCGCCGTTGTTGTTGCTGTTGCTATTGTTGTTCTAAGGGTCATTATTGGATCCAATCACGTCTGATTACGTCCAAGGGTGTACGGATACCGGTCAGCACCTGCACTTTTCTCACGAGAAGCAGAACTTGGAGCCCACGCAAAATCTCGATTGTACAGTTTTCTAACAATCGGTTGGGGTTTAGCCGGACCTCTTCCAGATTCAGGTGCTTTTATGGTGCTCAGGCGATGCGCACGTTCGAAATTTAAATCTTATTGAAGGAATGAATTCTGTGTTGCCGATAAAAGCACGAAAATCCGTATTCGCTGCACTGCACACACTCCACACATTTGTGCTCCAGTTCGGCTGAAAACCGAAGCGAAGGCTTCGGTTTTCAGCTTCTATGTACTTCATTCTGTCCATAAGTTTAGTTATTTTGCAGTCCGTATCCTATATTTGGTCTATGAAGTGATTGACGAGGCTTGTTACAGTCTGTGTTTTCATTTATTTGGAGTCCCTCCTTGATTATCTTCTCTTATAGTTCTAAAATTACTCATACTCTAAAATTCGACATACTGGATCACGCTTTATTAAGTGACGGCAAAAGCTTGTAAATTGGCCGACAGTAGGGAGTACTACGAAATTAATATAATTCCATCCTCGTTAGCAGCTAAACTATTCTACTACTACGCGTCTTCGTGCTTTCCTCTAATTTTTCGATTGGTTCACCATCGTTCCCAGATGGCGGTAGTATGCAATCTCTACAATATGCCCCACATCGTTTTTGCGTGTTTTTACGAACGTGTGTTTGTGAGGGAAAGTTTTTCAGCACGCGTCGTTCATTATGCATTGCCTGTACATTCCGTTTTATGTGCATTTCTGTTCGGATCTAACTGTGACCACGGTTTCTGTGATGGTCTTACAATACCAATTGTGACCGTTGTAGCGTAGGGTTCAAACCTTGTCTTCTCAGTTCTTTCGATTCATTCTGTCCACTATTGGTAATATTGCTGCATATAGATTAAACACGACCATGAAATGACATTTTGGTGCTGAAGGAAGAAATCTGGTAGCTTTAGTTAGCTCGCAGTACATATGCGTAGAACCGTCTATGGTGGTGCGAATTGAGCCGGTTCTTTTAGATGAGGTGGCTAAACGGTGATTCGAGATAACCGCTGAAGACGAGAGAGAGTTAAGTGTTTGCTGTAAAATTGTTTCTTGTGCCATATTGTCTTGGCCACTAAAAGCAGTACGACGGTCGTTGCATTATTGGGTCGAGGTCGGACAGTAGGCTGTAACTACCAATAATATTGTACTAATAGAGACGGTTTTTCAATAACCATTGGAAAATTTCTTCATTGGCGCAATCGTTTTGAAAGCTGGCTGGCACATAAGCTATATGGCACCTTTCGACAGTACATCTCCCCCTCTCCTTTTGCTCTGTTTCTAAACCATCTGGTGTTAGATACATACATATATATATATACACACACATATATATATATATATATATATATGGATGTCATCGGCAGCACAAGATACACACACCCGCAATTACACCGCTCAGGCATATAGGCGCTTATTGACGGCGCTATCGGACAACCGTCGCAAACAGACAGTGTTTGGCCCCAGTTGGTAGTTTTCACTGCTGCTTGTCGCACGCGGCCGTTCGCATCTTGTCCAGATTCCCGAGCGCCTCTGGGAGAGGAAAGATTATCTTTAACGGGACGAGCGTCGAGGTTCCATATATGTGTGAGAGTTGTATCTATGCTTATGTGTGGGCGAATACATAGAACAATCAGGAAGACAGCGCGGGAATAGCGAGTAGTGTGTCCGTGGCAGGAACTGATACCTGGGTGCAGTTAGCATGAACGAACGTTTGGGCTTAGGGCACGCGGGACTCGCGAAGCGCGAAGGAAGCTCAGTCCACGACCGCACGCCAGGAATAACCGGGACAACATTATCACCGTTCTCGATGATAGGCAATAGTTGAAAAGAATACCCAGAGAAGGGCGAGATACCATTTAATTGGGACTTTTGTGAAGGATAACACATGACTTTATTTTCGTGAATCGATAAAACGTTTTTGGATTTGACGCTTCGCTGATATCCAATCCAAGCTTCGTCGACTGTAAGAATCAGCTTAACAGCTGGTTTTAATTAGGGGTGGGTTTCGCGCATTACAGTTCTATAACTGGGGTGGTTAGATAATCGACTGGTCAAGTAGGATACTAGTCTAAAGATATAGCTTTTTTATGTTTCTATTGCCACCGTAGTAATGAATCCTGTAGTAATGTTGGTATAGTCTGCTATCTGTTATAGCAGACGATAAATAGTTCATATTTTTTGTTGCTTTAGTTGCTTTAGCAAATATCCAAATAGGAAGATGCCTCCCTAGTGCCGTCTTTACATCAAGCTTTTAGACGCAGATCTAAACTGTCCTGCAGTTATAGATGAGAGGTAAGTCTCGAAATCATGACAAAGATGTGAAGTTTGTAATTTCGTTAATAGCCTAATATAAAGTAATATTGCAAATGTATGCAGTTACCATTAAAAGTGATAGAATTCATCTAGACGGAGCTCCAGGTTTTTATCGTCATATGCGCCATGATTCAGTCTCATGCACAACTTGCCCTATTTTTTTCTGCCATCTCTGTAACAGAAATTTATTTTGTCTCCTATCTCTGACTGCTCTGTTCTTTATTATGACTTGTTTGAACCTTTAGAGGTATGCCACAGTGTTAGTTGCGTCCTTTATCGGCACGAAGAAATCCAGTGATGCTTGAGGGCGAGGAGGGAGAGAGAAACAGACCGGAGGTCTGTATGTGTCAACCCTGGGAACGTTCCGGCCGCTATCAAATGCGCTGCGAGCGTGCCCAAGTGCAGGCCCAGTTTGGATGGCCAAGAGGGAGCCAAATATAGCAGAGCATCGCAATACGAAACAGGGTTGAGTCTCTGCTGTTGACAGAGCAAGCAGGCGCTCCCACGAATCAGTTGCATCGGAGGTAGGCGACGCGGTCGAAAGGCCGCCGCTAACAAACAATAAGGCCTACGACGCGTGCCACTCGCATGTTAGTTTTTTCATAAACGTGAATATTATAATGATAATTATTATTGGTAGTAGTTTTATATTATTATTATTAATAGTAAGCAAGTAGGTACCGAACCAAATAGGATTTAACCAGTAGGCACCGAAGTATGATGTGTTTGCAATTATTGTAGATTATTCTTAGTTGAAATCTACAAACGACAGATTCACCATTTTTATACTATCTAGCGAAAACCATTTCCTGATGTAACACGTGGAGAACTTCAAAATAGTTATAGACCATTAATAGAAATATTCTATAGGTGGGAAACGCATTTATATACTGCTGCTAGCTGTCGAACCTGGTGTACTTTATTGGTTAGAATGAAATACACAAGCAGAACGATGGTTCAAATTGTCCTCTATGCTTTAATAGCTGGGTAGTATGTGTTGCCTAGTGAACACCCACACTACAGAACTGTGTAATGGGCTCGACAGTCACCCTGGCTTCTTGAGCATTGGCAAATCTCGGCTATACTAGGTGGAGATAGGCTGAGCTATCACACCCGAAAATTCTGCTAGAGTCTTTGCTGAAAACTTGCACGATTTTTTCTAGATGACTTTATTCTAGAAAGTTGAAGAAAGTAGACTTATACCTGTAATAGAAATTCATTATAACCATAGAAGTAATATAATGGTAGTAAATACAGTATTTTTCCTCGTCAATTTCCTGCATGACAATTCATAGATTAGCAATCGGGTAGGGCCTACAAAGAGTAAAAATGGTTAAATACGGAACACCAACAACAGCAATAACAAGAAAGTGTCGCCAAAAACAGCATTTGAAAGAAGGATTCTATTGCTGCTCTTAGCTATAGTCATTAGTTAGGCTTTTAGTTATAGCTTATAGTCCTACTATTGTAATAATTATCACAGCAAGCTTGCTGTCCAATAGTTATTAAGCAGTTCTGCTTACATTGTCAATAACAATACGACCGGTACACGGAGTCGCTATGTAGGCGAAATCATCTTCCACCAGAGGCAAATTAGAGGTGCGGATAGCACAGCGATTTTGCGCGTAGAGAACAGCATCGGCTCGCACATGGACCAAATCGAAGACCGATCAACTGACTGCCGTGACTGCCGGCCATTCACATGGGAAACTACGTCCTCAAAAGCTTTCCGATGAGAAAGTAAAGCGGATACATTAGTGGCCACTGACAATGACCAACTAATATTAGTACTGTTCCCGCTTGCGGAAAGCCAGGATTCTTGTAACCTAAGTGTTTTAATGCTAAACCATAACAAACTTCAATTTGGTAAAATGTTATACCACAGGTACATATGCACGTTGACGTGCTCCAGATTAGCTGGTATTGCAAAAATGATAAACCAAATTTTAAGAATTACAACAACTAGTATGAAGAAATACAACAAATATTGGCCTCTGGTGTGATAATGTTGAGCTGACGTGCCTTCGACTTCAAATAATGATCTCTAATCTTTTCCTAATGTTGCGTAACTTCATTGTAGAGGTCTTGAAAATACTTAGAATATTTGATCTAACTTTACTTTATAAACTTCATGTTCGGGATAAATTTCAACAAGTGAAATGTCTCTTTGAGGCTCTGAAAATGCTTTAGATATCAAAATCTTTAACGTTTCTTGACAAAACACACCTAGAAAGAAGCCATCTTTATTTTTGTTGGACTTCGTATAAACAAACCAGCAACAGTGTTCCATGAAGGCCTTGGGAAATGGGAAATCCAAGTCCAAAACATAGCTTTTAACATTACCACTTCTATCGTATTTTGTTTCTTATTGGATAATAGAATGTTTGAGACATTTAAGCCATGAACCGAAATGGGGTTATAATTCCCTTTCAGTAGCTGCCATTTCCAGGGCTGCCAAAAGAAAGTTTAAACGAATCGTTTTTATTTGAAGAGTTTGGAATATTTGTGGAGCTCGAGTCACATTCAGGTAAGACTCTCTACTACGTCGAAAAATAGCTACTATCCGGATTTGTTATGGTTTGTAACCTGTAACTACTGAAATATTTTTAAGAAATAATTTTATCGCTTTTGACGTTTTAAATGGGGTAGCAATTATGATCATTGCCTAAAACTAAAACATTTTACAGACTTTGTTGGGTTATTCGTAAGCCAATTTCAAATGGGGCAATTTAATGACTATAGTTACACAATTTAAGTTTTTCCGAATTGTATTTAAATTTTCCCTCTGCCCGGCGCCAACTCCTCATTTTTTAGGTATACCTCCCAATAACCAAAGTGCTCCTGCCTCTTATTTCTTAATTTTCCTAAATACCGCCAGCATATACACACACGCACACAGACAAATATATGCACGTATTGCAAACCTTATTCTCCTTGACGCCTGCGTTGGTAGTTGTAGTGTGCGGGCTTCGCCCCTTTCTCTCACGATCACGCTGATGGGCGCTTCGGGAATTTCTCACACTTTACTATGCGGTTGCTGTTGTTCATTTGCTTACCACTTGTCTTTCTCTCTCCTTCCTCTGCATTTTGTTTTCAAAGCAATCGCGCGACAACTCTGCCAAGGCCTGGGTCTGTTGCTGACACTGCACCCATGACGAATGTCACTGCTGGAACATCAGCATCAGGATTTGCCACGAAGGGCATAGGCAAATGTTTGTGATGTCAGAGCTCCTCAAAATCACACTTATACATACGTACTACAGATGGGTGCCACTCATCCGTCGCCCATTGGTGTTTGACTTGAATTGATTTCTGATTGTTTTTTCCCAGTGCCACTACGTTTGTCGTAGGACACAGTCAATATAGGCCGATGATGATAACGGGGACGATGACGACAGTCTGGTATCGAGGCGCCAACCACATCGAGGCACGGAAAATCTAAAAAAACAAATCGATGAAACGATAAAAAGTGAACTCCGAGGGAGCGACAAAAAATGCGTGTCGAACGCATTTTCTGCTGTGTCCGAATAGCAATAGCGACATCCTAAATGTCCAGAGGCATATGCACAAAGCTGTTAGCCTTGTATGGTAAAACATAGGCTATACATTTGTGTGAGTGGCTCGTATACAAATGTGAAACACTTGTACTAGTAGTCCCAGTTCATTTAGATACCTTATCTCTGATAAGGAATGAAGATTTGACACGTATGCAGATTTTGATTAGAGGGGACCACGAGTCATGCAGCCTAGAACCTACGTTACTAGAGCGGAAAGCGGCGTTTTGCGGCTTAATCCTTATGTGCATACATCACTATAAGTAAATAGCATTCAGTATAGACTGAGCTATAGAATCATATAAAATAAATTGGTTTAGCCACGTTTAAATTATCAATGAAATGTAAAGTATCGAAATTTTCGACATGGCCCAATTTGCTATAAGTCTTCTATTTTGTTAAAGATTGTAGCTACGTAGGTAAGGACCACGAATATATCTCACAAATATCGTGATTTTTTGAGAAGTCCTTGCTTTCTGACTGGTAGCGCGATTTTCGCTGAGATTGAGGCTAATGAGAAGCAGAACTTTGTATAACTTTTCATGAAGATTCAAGCGTAGCTAATTCCAAATTACTCCTTAAATCTTATAGAGGCGCAGAAACTACCGAGACTTTCGTCGTTGAAACGCCTTCATTTCCGAAAATTGAGCAGAAAAATAAAGGAACACCGCGCGATATCCGAGAAATTGAATATCGAAATGCGTGTTATGGCGGAGGTACACATATTACAAAATAATCACCTCGTTATTATCACCAGTGGTTACTTGTGCATATTAGCTTACACCAGTTACATCAATCATCTGCAAACCTAGATGCGATATTTGCCTTATAAGAGAAGGCGCAGTAACTACCTACTGGGCGTGTAGAAGACACATTACGTCTATTGCATGTAACTGTGGGACTAACAATAAACAACCACGGGTTCCCGCTGGCAGCACTTCATTCGTTACGATTAAGCCGAGGAACTTGCTTATTAACACAAATTTAGAGTGCGTTGATGCAGACTAAATTGACCGGTGCATCTTTGTCATCTGCATAGTTTTATATCGATCAGTGGACAAATCCATCCACATATAAATTTAAAGACCAAGATACACCTCGATCTGGTTCGCAAATTCTCAAGTGAATTTTTATACATTTAATGAGGAAGGTAGTGTCAGTGGGAACTGAACTATATTTTTTATTTTTGAATACAGCATTTAGCTCGACTTTTTGTCTCTAAATACTGGCAAAGTCGAATACTTGAAAATGCCCACGACATTAAATTGGTTTCTCATTTACTCGGCGGGAAACTGGTACAACTGAATGTGAATGTGAACTGTCTAATGTTTATGTATGTAGAATTTTTCTTAGGTTT
>MNPL01021703.1:12246-37210 GCA_002081605.1 Tropilaelaps mercedesae
GCTTGTTTTGTCAGTTTCGTCGGACGGCGTCCTGTCATTCACTTAGAATTTGTGAGCGTTTATCTCACATAGCGCGTCAGTTGTGATACATGTGTGTACGAAGCGACGATTGGAAGAAACACAAAACGATATTTGTGACACTAAAGTCAGCCAGAGTCGACGGTTGATCGCCGCCATGGACGAAGTTTCCCGCCACTTGCCGTTTTCCCATACTCAGACCTCATAAGAAAACTCCCAGGACGGGCTACCGCAGGAGTAGCAGCAGACAGCCCTGCGATCGTATCATCAGTCAGTTTCAAGTAGGTTCCCATAGCTTTGTTGTTGATTATGATGATGACAGCAGTAGTACCAAAAGTGGCCTTTACAGCAAAGCAAATGTGCTTGATCGTAGTTTATAAAGGCTGCGAATAGAGGCTAAGAAGTGCATTTGCTCAATTTGAGCTTGAATGGAAGCATCTATTAATATGAAGTTTGTCGCGGACAGAACGTACGTACCGGTTGCAACCTTCGGAGCATACCTAAAAGTAACCATGAAGTGCACTCGCTTCAGGCAGTCGATGTCCCGACATTTACCATAGACAACAATTACAATGAATGTGGCAAAAATGAATAATTTCGTTGCCCGAAACATTAAGCTCTAGAAAATAATCCGATCTGGATTGAAAATTTAGCCGAACAGGTTAAAGAAGTGTTAAAATGAAGTAAGCAAACTAGGCTCACAAATAATACCAGTGGGTCGTTCGAGTCTCGACTATGAACCATTTTTAACGATCATTTCAAAATGATGAAAAATCAGGCATAAATAGGTGGAAACAAATGGCGGTCAGACATGAAAACGGAGATCTTACACGAGTCGGGCGGTATGACAGGAATGTACTTGGATATTTGTGTGGTATTCTTTTATTTTAGAAGCGTGCGCCTGCAATCCAGAGAGTCAAATGAAACGAACAGGTTTGTCGTGTTATCATTTAAAAGCAACTGTCAATGAATTACTTGTATCATTCTCGTGCTTTGAAAATATAAAAAAATTCTAACTGAATATACAATATAAGAACTTGTCTTTAGTGAACAACAGGCGCAAGATGCCTCCGGAGCGAAATAAATTTGGTCCTGATAATATTTACAATTTTAAACGCATTTACTTACACATACTACGGTCGCTCGAGTTCATCAAACAGCCTGCTGGAACAAGCAAGGACTTTCGAGGGCGCCCGGACGCTATCATTACTCACTCATTCACTACTCAAAATCAGCATGAAGAATCATAATGAAAATAAGAACAAAGGTGATATAGGAGAGTTTTTATACTATTATACCATTGCGGACACTCACATACAGCGCATTCTAGTTATACGCCAAAAGAACGAATGAAAAACTCGCTAGATGTAAATTAAAATAACGGATGACTTCATTTGAAATGTAGCTAAATGTAAGCTATTTCTCTGGTTCGACTGGTTCGTTTATCCTAAATGTATAATATTTGTTTACGGGCTCGAAAACAGCAGTCTCGAACCTTGTAATCGCTCTTTCATCTACCTGGTTCAGGCATTTCATTAATATATATTCAAGGACATGATAATGTCGGACAGGCAAGGTGCTACATTCAATAAATATTCCCCCCACAGGTGTGCTACTTTTGACCACAAACAGTGCGTGTACATGGTACTTCTTGCTAGTACCTTTCTGTAAGAAACGAACTAAAGATTTAACAATTGTGTAGAGGCTTTCATGCCATCTTTAGTATGTAAAATGGGTAGTGGTCCAACACAATGATAAAATTGGTAAGTTGATAAAGTTGTGCCCGTAAGTTCACCGACCAGACGTTAATTTCAAACATTCGGCTTCTCGGGCGTGTGTTGGCAACCCACAAAGGTTAATCTAATCCACATTATTCAAACAAAAAACTGCACTCGATATAAAGGATTATTTTCAAGATAATTTTGCACTCACTTACATTTAGCCTTCAGTTTTGCTTTCTCACCTTGCCGAACCACTCTATCTGCTTATAAAACCAACAATACCGCTTTACAAATGCACAAAGTGAATTTTTAACTTATTTCTGCTGGATTACTAAAGGGTACAACAGAAGGCAGAGCTTGGCTTCTACAGTTTAAGATTTATTTTTAATATTATTCATTTTGTGTTGTTTGGCTAAATTCAGATGTTCGAACGTGTAAACACAGTGAATAAGAATATGAAGTCAACAAAGCTAAAAGCTCCTTTCTGTTCACGCATCTATCTTAGCTATAAGGGAATTTTACCCACAGCGACGTTCTTCTTGGCAAGTACAGTTTCACAATTCGACTTCAACGAATTGTGAAACTGGACCACTACTTATGTACATACAACTATCTATTGGTATACATTGCTACTATTTATGTCTATATGTAAAATTTGAAAGAAATCTATTCACCGTATTTATTTATATAGTGTACCTGGTTATTCCCGCTTTTGGTTTTGGTGAAGTGATTTTTAAAGCCATTCGATGCGGAGATAATAAATGGAAGCAAAGCCTTGACAAGACAACAATACTTCGGAAACTTTAGCACTTGATTTAGACTTTTTATCGATATTCAGTAGTAGAAATGACCCCATGGAAGAATAAAATAAAATCGATCTATGCATTCATTACTTGTGATATAGCATTCCGCCACTCGTTAAAAGACTAACGTAACAAGTCACTGAGTAGGTAAATATTTACGCGCACTGATGTATTAAATAGAGGCAAGTAATTGTTGGTACAGAAATATTAGATAATGCCTTCGATCACTCGGAAATTGTCAAGGTTCTCTAGTGAATAAGAAAAAGTTGGGAAAATCCATGTTTATCATTGCCTTACCTAGGGATATGATATAGGCAAGCCGCCATCATTAAGCAGCGTCTTCTCTCTTCTGCTGATGCTGTTGGGACCGCTGCTTTTGGTTTCTTTCTGGCGTGACCGTGGGTAGGATTATTCCTTTGGTCTTTGAATTCGAAGACGCTTGGTTATAATTGAACGCGACAGTGTTATATATTCATTCCCACACAACGTAAATCGTTGAGGGAAATTTCCGACCTGCGCGCATCGCGCGGTGAACACCGAGTGACTAAATCTGCTTTATCTTTTTTCATAGGTGGGAAACTGTTCGTCCGCATCGGTTGCTTCGTGCACAGCAGCGACAGCAAGTATCGAGCACTACTCTCTTGGCCTATGTGGCTTTTCTCTGGTAACTACATACGTACAACTCGCACAACTTTTACATATAAAACAAAGTGACTTTGAGCGAGATCAGATGAACGATTGCTTGGGAGTCAGGATCTGAAAGTAGAAGCTTCAGCTGCACTTCCCTCGGGAACACCACAGAAGGGTCACTGCTGTCGTCTCTTACACATCTCAGAAATAGCGGTAGCGGTCACACGAAGCCGCCGCCAAAGTTTAGGCAATGCAACATCAACCACAGCAGCAACTCGTTTATCGGTATCATCGAATGTCGCAAATGCACGAGAACCACGGAAAGAACAAGTGAGAAAGATAATATCCCCATTAGTGTTGGTACCGCAGCTGGCGCGGTAATCTATGAGTAGAAATATTGTATATCTATATCTGACGGGGAGTATAAAGCTAGAGTTCATCAACAGAGTCTGTAATGAATGCAGTGACAACACCAACTTTCGTAGTGTTGAACTTGTCGTGATTCTATGGGTAATTGATATTTTGGAATGTTTATAGTATGACGGGCAATTAGTTGAATAACAAAAGTAGCCTTGCTGGACGATGCATCGGGACGGGTCGGTGGATGATACGATTATAATATGCTGTGTACAATCTCGAATAGCCGCGTTCGCTAGCCATTTTCGACACTTGTGTGTTCGTATTAATTTGAACAAATTTGAAATATATGCTCATTTAATAATGTTAAAAACAACTACAATGAAATGGCTTGTGTAATTCTAACATAATGACAACATTACGGTAAAAAAATTGCACAGTTATGCTAAAAGGGTGATAATTATCCCTATTACCGGTTTCAGTTTTGGTGGCTATAGTCAAGGTCTTTCAAAAAAAATTAAGCCTTGAACTTTACTGGAAGGCAAACTACTTATAAACTACGAATGGCTGAGCTAAACGCGCCCACAGAAATAAAAACGGTAAAAACTGAAAGGATAAATTATATGGTGTTGGTTTTTAGGCAGAGGCTTTTCCTTAAATTACTAGAAAATCTTGAGAAAAATGAGAATTTTGAAACAAATAAAGGAAGAAAATGAATCAGATTTTCATCATTTTTGCATTAGTGAGCTCACGCTCGAAAATTATTAAACAAATTAATTGCAATCTTCATATTTGTGGGATACCATCATGTGCGAACGCCTCGACAAAACAATTTTTGTTAAGCTCTACCCACAAACTTTGATTCTCACGGTAAGAGGGAGGATAGCTGAGGGTTAGAGGCACTTGGGGCAGTAGAAGGTGTGCGTGTGCGTGTGCGTATTTGTTCTGCCACGTGACTATCCCCTTACCCACCTAGGCCGATACCTCCAGATAGTGATTCCGCTGATTGCTGCATTCCGCAATTGCTGATTCGCCCAAAATGTGAATCAACTTGAGAATCGAGGGACCCAGTAGAGCTCGCTTAGTGACAAAGTCAAGTGCAGCGCCCGCAGATGTGTTGGAAAGAAGGCAAGGGGCCGAACTAGACAAACTGTTCAACGGTTCAGTGGTGGAAAGGCTCAGATACTGACACAGAAGATACAGGACAGGACACTGATCCATGGGCAAAAATGGGTGTGAAAACGAACGCAACAAATTCCATTCTCACGTCTGATGTATTGCAGCGGTCGGCTGATGTTGTTAAGGTTAAGGTATACAACCTACTGCGCACTACCAAGTCAATTAGCACTGCAATGGTGCATCTACATATATTTATATATGTATCTATATATATTTCGTAGAAGTAGAGTCCCCACTCTCGCTAAGAAACTCATCAGATATCGTATAGAAAAAGATGAGGATACAATTGGGAGATTGCAATGCATTGAGGAAATTGCAATTAACGCGTTTACCTCATAAACCTATATGATAAATTTAAATATCATAAACCTATATGATTTGTTTATTGTTACATCACTAAGCCAATGCAGGACAAAAAAATACGTCAGTAAACTTGTCGAAATCTTAATAGAAAACCACCCCAGCATATTCAGTAGTTTCTTCAAACTCCCGGATATATTTTAGGACAACCTTACTATCTGTCGAGCCTTTTACACCCGATTGAATAACAGTCTGTCAGATCATTGACATAACAACATGACTTACTAAAGATAACAAGATTCACCTTTTGATCTGGTTTTAATGATATACGCTTCCTGTAGCAATGTGCTGAAGGTCACATTTCCGCCTTTTAAGCTTGATTATCAGGTTGTCTTGTTTGACGTTTTATCTAAGACTGACATCATTTGACCCGATTCAGAGGGTTTCAACTTTCACAGGGCCGATTATGAGGCGATCGCGGCCAATTTGCGATTTGTTTCATCGACGAATTTTCTTATGAACTGTGATTACATCCATACGATATACAACCGCTATTTTTGATACATTTATATTCATATAGAGATGTTCATGTCTAAGTGTGGAACATGTAGGCAGAAGAAGTTTAGGAAACATATTGATGGTCTGAAGCAGAAGATTGACCAGCAATCGAGTCCTGATTTGCTTTCAAGGCTAGGAGAAGTTACCTTACAGCTTAGAGCAACTTAAAAATCGGCGCTTCCGTTTCACAATTCCAAAACTTCTTCTAATCTACTGACAAAAGGATCTGCGGGAAAGATGATATTGATGCTCTGATGTTTGATGATAACATCGTTGCGGAGGACGTAAAAAACCAACTCAGTTCGAGAACTTTTCGTCTCGATACTTGTCGCTTCCCGGATATCCTACTTTTCACAAATAAGCTGACAATCTAGAAAATTGAAATGTTTCATCCTTTTAAGCAAATACGCAGAAGGCATACTTTCCTATTTTTAAATCGGTACTCTAGTTACACCTGGGTATATAAAAAGGCTTCTAAGACGGATATCAACAATTACCGTCTGGTTGCACAGAAAGTTATTGCATGCCAAATCATCATTAATAATCGACTGCTTTTTCTTGCTTTGTTGCCTAAGATCTTATGTTTTATATGCAGTTGTAGAGAGTTGCGGCCTATTACCGAAAAGCAACATACAGCCGATTTTTTTTGCTTTTTTTTGCCTACGTGTTCTGCCACCAGGGCGGCGCTGCTGAAGGCGGGCTCTTGATGAATCCAGCGCCGCTGATCCCGGCCGGCTGCGCCACCTAGGAGCGAAGATACCAAACTTTTGGTGAGAGGAGGAGGAGAGAAAGAGAGAGACTAATAAAAACTTTCGAGTCAACGGCCCTTATAAGCTCTCGGGACTCCTTATATGCCACACATACTGGCCATAGGTACGTGGCAAGTATTTGACTCACCTTTGAGCAAACTTTAGGGCACATGCAGGTGAATATAAAGCTGACATTTAGGTAGCGCATAGGTCTGTTATTTGCTACAGCAATGCATATGGTTGTGGTATATTTAACCACTTGTTGTTTTTAGCGCTATATATTGCCTACTTGGTTTTCGATGCTTTATACAATATTCCTAGACCTGGTAGGAGAGAGGAGGTGGTTTTTAGTAAGTTAGAGGCCGTTTCCGTCCACGATCAGTCTCATACTAAATCGCCTCGCACCTAAGAGTGTTGTAATATACCGATCTGCGGTGCCCACGCGTCTGAAGATTTTTCCCCTCTTTAAAAAAGATACAGCCGATAAAAAATGTACTTCAGGTGCTGCAGGTGAAATATGGTCGACAATATATGATGATAATTGTTCCTAAAAAAATGTCTTTGTCGTGAGCAGACCATCTTCAATATTGCCTAAAAACAAATAGGTAAACGGTATCTAAATATTTAAGTAATATTAATACTATACATATTAGTGCAATTTTTAATGCTGATAACTGTACATAGAAGTGTCACACTTATAATATCTACTATAATTCGTTTCCAATTAATATTATGATCTAGTAAAATTGACCGAATAAAGGCCGCACTTACGTATGCACAACAAAATCCAACAAACGTCAATTTTTGGTCAACAGTTAAGGTATATTTGATTTCTTCGAATACGAATAATAACAATATACCCTATTATAATCTTCATCATTAAAGGATATATTTTAGTCGAAGTATTAATATGAAACGAACATATGTAGTATGTTCGTTATGTAATAACAACCTGCAAATATAGCATATGTTTAGTATGCATTTGACATGTTCTATTTCTAGCGATTTCAAGAAATGGATTTCACGAGTGGAGTCTTACCGTTGGTGAATATATGACTTCCAACGTTCGGTTTAAGACAACTTGTCGTATTGTACCACCTTCACGCCTTAACGCTCTTTGTCCCCTCAGTCGCATCGCCCTCATTGATGGCCATCACCGCGCAGCTCGATTGGCCATATCCACGCACATCTGCACGAGATATGCTCCTATGATCGAAACATCAGCGGAATTTTACTACTACTACTTCAACTTCTCCGATATAGCATTTTTGAAGCCTATTCCTGTTTAGAGACCACTATAAGTAAACGATAAACAAGAAAGTTTTGTTATTAGTGTTCTTCCGCGTCGAAGACTATTGTCAAGTGATAGTATCCTCCGTCTCACCACTATGCTATGCGAGTGAATGTTTGTCCTCGATTGTCCTTCGCAAAGTTTTACATCAGCTTTAAGTATACGACCATCTGTGTTCTTAGACTACATTTCGTCCTATATGTTTCCCAGTGTAAAGTGAGAATTAATTCGTACTTGTTTTTGCAACTGGCTTACGGCACCGCTCATTGACTATGTAAGGTGTTTTCAACAGATGAGTGTTCACCGCTAAAATGTTGGGGCAATACTCTCGGTTGTGGTACGGCGGGCGACCTGGATCATGCCTAAGATCGAGTACCACTTCGTTGAGTACTTCAACCACTCTGAACGATACTAAATTTAAGGGCGGGCCAGATCTCAGTGATTTTATTCAAGGAAACATTTCGAAGGTAGTTAAATGGCACACGATATATCTCTATATTTTTATATTGTGTGGAAACGCATGACATACTTCATGTTCCGATGAATACTAGTTTATTTTTATTTTACTTGGGTGAAAGAGGGAGTTCACACAATAGCTATATGTGTACTGATTGTAATTGTTCGATTGTCTTTCAGGGTGATACATGGGTAAATTACAAACATAAATTGAAACGTGAGCCTGGAGAAAACCAGAGGTTGCGACTGCCTCCATGGTTAAAGACCGATGTCCCACGCGGCCAAAATTATACAAGGTTAGATAATTTAAAAAAGATTTAGTTAAACAGTTGTTTTTTAGCGTCTTATAATGTCAATTCAATAAACCAAGTTAAGTTTTAATGGTTTTGAGGATTCCGTTTCCATGGTGAGAGAACGAATAAATATGTCATTAACTGGATTCCATTTCAGTATGTGCAAACAAATAGAAAGTTCTGTTTTCCAATAAAACCATTTCTTTATTGTCTATTCGAAGTACATATATCAAATGAAATGTCTATTTAACATTCACTATTGTTTTACTAAACACACTAAAGATACAGTGCGGTGATATTATTGCAGACTGAAGGAGTCATTGAGAAGTAAGAAGTTACATACAGTATGTGAAGAAGCACGATGCCCCAATATGTCCGCTTGTTGGAGTGGACGCGAGGACCATGTCGCCACTGCAACCATTATGGTTTGTATATTGGCTTGAATCATAAAATTATCCTTCTGGTTATTCAATAAATTGGTAAGTTGTGTTAGTACTTTAGAATTTTAAATTCGTCTATTTCGCATAGTATTTGAATGTATGTCACTAATATATATTTAAATGTAACTAACTGGTCGTTAATGTAAAATGTATATTATTACAGGTTCTGGGTAATACCTGCACTCGAGCCTGTCAGTTTTGTTCTGTGAAGACGGCTCGAAACCCTCCTCCGCCGGACCCTAACGAACCTGTAAGGACCCCTAAACTTTATTAAAATAGAGCAATGTTTCTATTTTTCTACTTTGTTTATGTAGGTTTTTCATTAAAACGTAGCTTTTTGGAATCCACGCATTATAATAATGTGGGTAGCAGGCACTTTATAATGCGGGAAATATTGCATGCCGACGAAATCAGTACAAAAAATTATCTTTTAAATGGCGGGGTGTTTCATACCATGGCAGTTTCATTAACACGAGTTAAAGGGATGCGCTCAAGCGAGTATTATGACTTTAAAATTTAATTAATTAACGTGCATACCCATAAGGAAAAGATCAAATTATAATTTATGTGAAGGAAAAGCAAGCACTAAAAGCACGGCTTGATTCTGCATTTTTCTTCCTGTCAAGGCGTATGTTACCCGTTTATTCTTTCAGCAAACAAAAGATTCCGAATTAAAAATTAAAAGTTCGCTGACAATCATTAGAGAATCTTCCGAGTTATAAACATGGTGTTCTTGGCCAGATAGTAATCTTATCATCTCTCCTGAAGGTAAACACGGCTATGGCTGTATGTGATTGGGGGATCGATTACGTTGTGCTTACATCTGTCGATAGAGATGACCTTCCGGATGGAGGAGCTGCTCATTTTGCGCAAACTGTTCGTACATCAGCTTAATTTTCCGTCGTTCTCACAAAAAATAACAAATATATATAACCTTTATAATTTTATGGTAGGAAACGTCGCGACTTTACATTTAAAAAGGTTAATACCTATTCCCGGTGGTGTGCAACCATAATGCTACATGGCCCATCATTAATAAAGTAAAAGTGATTGAGCTATTTGTAATTTAGAAAACATATTGATAATACTACTAAGCTATATGAATAATGACTTATGAGAGGAAGTAGATAGATTGTAAATTATAAGTGTATTTGTAATTATTTAGGTGCGTGAGATAAAGCGGATCAAACCAAGCCTATTGGTTGAGTGCTTGACAGGTGATTTCGGAGGTGACCTTGTTGGTGTAGAGACAGTTGCGGCATCAGGACTCGACGTATACGCTCACAACATCGAGGCACAGTTGCACAAACTGTCACTTTATTATTATTATTAGTAATAGTAGTAGTATTATTAGATGTTCATAATCTTAAATTTTTTTAATTTGAACAGAAAACAGAGAGCAGAAAATAAATGCAAAAGTGTAAACTTGGAGCTCGACAAGATGTCTATGGTGTACTACCATGTAAAGCTTATATATTTGTGAGTTAACTGGTATTCGTCAGAAGTCGAATATAAAAATCGATGTGCAAAAAAGTGTTCCTCTTTTTTGAGCAGCAAATACTGCTATTAGATCTGTTATTAATGTATTATCGTTGTAGGTGGTTCCTGAGCTGCAAGCAATGATTCGTGATCGACGAGCGAGTTTCCAGCAGAGCCTTGAGGTGTTAAGAAGGGCGAAAATCGTTGAGCCTAATCTTCTCACGAAAACGTCTATAATGCTTGGTTTTGGAGAAACGGATGAACAGGTGACCTTCTTCAGCTTAATTCTAATTAATAGATTATTATTAGTATTATTATTATTATTATTAGTATTATTATTATTATTAGTATTATTATTATTATTAGTATTATTATTAGTATTATTATTATTATTATTCTTATTATCATTATTGTTATTATCATGAAATAATCATAACGCCTGTTTTATATATGCACCGTTTTTATCCAATTCTTTCAGGTGAAACGGGCTATGAATTTAGTGCGTGAAGTAGGAGTTGACTGCTTCACTCTCGGCCAATATATGCAACCAACAAAACGACACGTTAAGGTAACCATTGTGAGTTTTCGCTGTGGTAGGCCTTTACGCGCTCCCGAACAGTCGAAAGCTTGGGTCTGTTATTTGAAGCCTGCGAAAGGCTTCTTAAATACCATTGTTTACCATTTTATAGTTATAGGCATAATGCGCAGTGTGAGGGCACACTAGTTATTTGTCTTTATAAGTTGTAGTCTGCAACGATGTTCCAACCTTTTTGATTTGCAGGTAGTTGAGTATATTCATCCTGATAAATTCAAACTTTGGGAAGAGTATGGTAATTCGCTGGGCTTCGTTTATACGGCATCGGGTCCATTAGTTCGAAGTAGCTACAAAGCTGGCGAATTTTTTGTTACCAACTATCTGAATAAAAAAAAACAGCAAAAGCAAGAACTAAACGAAGAAAAACCTGCTTCACCGCTCGCAACAGCATAATAGAAAGTGGTAATATATCAACGCGAGGATAAGTAACTTCGATTAGCACGTCGCATAGCAGGAACGTGTACATTATGTAATATGAAAAAAGCAACTTGTCAAAATAGCAAATTTTCTATGGTGAATGATGGCCGGTGTCTTTACTTGGCCAATAAAAATATTGATTTCCTTTGTGACCCGGGGATTGGCTTAGGAAGAGAGATAATGTAAACTAATCCTTGACGTGATGCAACACAATTTTTTTAATAAATTTCAGTGAACGGACAACTCCTTGGGTGTTATAATTTATTCTTTAATAAAATTGTATGTGTAATTCGAACGATGTTAAAATATGTTGCTTCTATTTCGTCGCTACAAATACATTACATGCTTTACGACAAGCTCCTAAATCGGACCCTTACCTTTAGAGTGCCTGCGTGTTTGTTTGTAAACTTAAAATCACTGCAGCAATAATCGAGGGCTTTATTCTGTTAAATCTCAAGCGTGAATTTAAACGTGGACTTAGAAACACATATTAGTATTATTATTACACTAAATAGCTTATCTGAACGAATTGTCTAACCATAAACAAAAAATGACACAACCTACTGAACGATAAAAATCTACCAACTCGAATATCACTAATAGTAGCGTCAAGCTTCGAAACGCATTAATGTTTATATCCACGGCTGCTTAATTTCTAGGCATCGTAACCGATGATAAACAGGTTGGACCAAAACTCGCTGAAGCTCTTCCTGGTTCTGTAGAGTTGAAAAATTGCTTAAAACAAGTACATACAAACACCTTTATCACGTTTTCTTCAGTTCAAAAATGGTGGATGGCCTGGAATGCTTCGGCTTAAGGTGTGCTAGTCATATACCTATCTTCAGACCCCAAAAATCATATTCGTCGAGAAACTAAATAAGAATTTTAAATGAATTATTAGTGAGCCTGGAACCGTTACATTCTGCATGTCAATAGTATTATTATTTTTGGCTTTAATCACATTGAGCAAGAAATATCTCCTGAACAAAAAATAATGTGATTAGTTTCTAGCACAGCGGTTTAGGCTAAACCGGGGTTATAATCGAATGGCCCAGAATTGATCTTGGGGTCTAGGTTGTATAGATAAAGTTTTATTATAGGGCCCTATGTTCATATTGATATATTTGTAGTGGGTAAAAAAGTACAGAGTGATTAGGCACATATGCTAAAATGATTATACGCCAGCCGTTGATGCAGGCTGACGAATAGAACGTAATTCATAGGTACCGGTCAGCCATTATCATGTTCGAGTAGCTTCCGTCTTACGTACAGTAAGTGGCAAGTGTTCCACCATATTCAGCGTATACCATATAATTTACCATTTTCCAGGAAAAGTCTGTAGCGAAGTGTCTTATACCTGTTTCTGTTGGCACAAATTCGGCTGCCAGATATTTGGCATTCCTCCGTTATTCCCATATGAAGGATGGTAACGCCAGAAACAGGTTTTCGTCCGCAAATTGCTCTGAAATTTAAATAAATATTATGCCGCAACTTGTAATAAAATCGATAATTTCATTTTGATATACTAGAAGATGTTAGTTATCGTAGTGCAGAATACCGTAGGCCTACGGACAGAAATTTCTGAATAGAAACCGAATTATCCTTTCACCTTTAAAATGTTTCCGATTTTTTAAAGTATCTCTTTGCATACGCGCACTTCCCTTATGGTTCATTTCATAAGCGATGGAGTGAGATGGGTTTCTCATGGTCACGTTTCTTTTGTTATTGATAAAAATAATAGATGTGATAATGAGTGATATTTATCATTATTATATTTGTGTATATTATGAATACAAGATAGATTTGGTTTTTTTTTTTATTCAATTGACTTAACACTATGCGATGTCGTATTGTGGTAATTAAGGAATTGCGGATAGTTTATTATGGTAGGGATAAACATTTCGGTCAAACAAAACCCAATGAAGAACACATCAGGGCGCTGTTCTGAGAAAGGATGTTGTGAGTAGACACGTTGACGGTCGTAAACTTGAAAAGTACAGTTAACTTCTTGATAAACTAATCTCAAAATTATTTTTTTCGCGAGGGTTTACTGTTTTTCGATTGAGCGAATGCTCAATTCCAGATGCCGCCATGCGAATTATACGCAGATCCCTATTGTGGTAACGACCAATTTTGAGCTAAAAATCAACATGTCAAAAATTAAGTTAAACATGAATGTAGCCCCCTTTGTAGTCTTATCACTAAATCAGTTAGATAAGTGATGTAGACTTACGAGCGGAAGTGTTGCATAGTGCGACGGTAATGCAAGGGTAATGGGGATGATGCATGTTTACAATGTGTCTCGATTCGCTCTACTCAGTCGGCATTTACGTAAGGGGGAATTGCTGTTTTACAACAATCGCAATCCTTAATTGTTGATGAATGATATATTTTTTTGTAAAATAGATTTTCGTACAGTTGGAGAACCAAGCGGGTTTATATTTAAAACTTTTAGCGGTATTTCTACGATAAATCAGCTTCAAACGCACTGTTCTTATTCGAGTGGTGCAGATGCTGCTTTAACTGTTTTGTCCACAAGGGCCGATTTCATCTATAAGCATTTATTAGAGAAAATATGCAAGCAATGACGGAGTCCCTCGGACGAGGCGATCGAATCGGGCGGAGCGAGAAGTTGATCCGGCCGGTCCCGGAGCAGAAAGAAAACCTAATTGGGCGACGGACAGCGGGATGTTCGTCGGGATTTACAGCCGGGGAAGAGGTGTGTTTATATAAATGATCGGGCAAATATAGAGGAGGTGGGGCTACCCGGGGGCGGAGGGAACCGATTTAGCCGATACTGACGTTAGGAACTCCCCGTCGGGTCAGGAAGAGTTTTTGAACCGGGGGAACTTTCAGGTCTTATGGATGCGGAGACGTTGAGGGAAGATGATGATGAGGACACAACCTCGGTGATTATTGGGAGTGCTGAAGACTCTCCTTAAGCGAAGACAAGGGACGAACGTTTTTCTAACCACCCATACTCAATGCAAAAGGGGTTAAATGAAACGAGCACAGGCAGGGCCATAAACAAGAGGAAGCTTACTTGTCTCCAGATGCGAAAATCCCAAATCAGAGATCTCTAGGCCTGGCAGAGAGATTAACTTGTGTGATTAATAGAACAGGAGACCTGGTGCGCCCGTTGAAAATGGCTAGCCTTCAAGAGAAGGTTAAAGTAAAAAATACGGCTGAAGACATTCAGAAACTAGGAGGCTCTGGTATCACCGGTTTCCTAGAGGCAATCACAATTGAGGCCTCAAAATGCATCGACGACAAGGAAGGCATGCAAATGCACGCGAGTTTACAAATTAGCCAACCTTCAAGTCTGTAAGTCAAGGCGAAGTTAGAAAGGGATAATTTCGTCTTGAGAAATCAATTGACCAATTCAGAGAAATCGTTAGTTGATGTCAGATGAAGGAAAAAAAATGGGGCTAGACTACAGGGCATGGAAGAAATAGGGGAACTTACAGTTGGAAGGGACAGGGCCAATCTTAAAATATTAATTTTGGACAAGATCTGGGCCACTATGAAAGACGAAATTGACAAATTTAGGGTAAAGCTTAAGTCAAGGGAGAAGAAAGTTGTGGAACATAACGAGGCAAGAATTTAATCACCAGCGGGGAATATTTATCAGTTCGGATTCAGATCCAAGAGTTTAGCAGAAAGCCTAAGGAGGCTAATCGAAAGATCCTAGAGAAAGGTAAGGAGTTCTGTGAAGGCTGCTCTCACAAGGAGGAGAAGAAAAAAAGACGGACAGCTGGTAGAATCAAAGAGGATATAGCAGCGCCCGACGGGGCCAACGAGGCACAGGTAAAGAAACCATTAGCAACTCGGTGACCGATGAAACTCTTCAGCATCGAGAGAATTACCTATAATGATATCTTTTCTCTGAGGGCAAAGAGAGCTATTATTACAGACAAGCAAGACAGGAAGATAATAGAGAGCCTCTCTGGGGTTTCTCCCTCGATCAAAAGACTAGTGAATCAAATAACAATATGAAAAATTATCAAGCTGCGGGCTAAGGAGATGTACGAATCAGAAAATGGGGCAACAGGGCGAAGAACGAAGATGATCAAACACTCTTCTTAGTCAAGGCTAGGTCCATGTACAACTCTACAGATCTCGACACTTAGCTATAATTATCGCAAAACCAGCGGAAAAGGTAGTGGTAGGGGAACATCGAACATCGGGCACGCTTGCTATGTATTCCTCCAAAGGAAAAGGGTCCATCGAAGCTCGCAAGCCAATCGAACTTGGAAAGATTAAGGTCGGAGGAGGGGCGGAACCGATGAAGTTAGTACTGAAAACGAATTCGCAGAGGGAGATATGGGGAAGAAACAGCCAGTGACTAGAAAGTAGGGGAGCAGAAAACTTTTGCCGACACTCTGAAGGAGCACATTAATCCGGGAATTCTAGGCTAGGGTTAAAACAGTGACAAAAAACAAAAAGGGGGATGTGGTCATACACCTTCGAAAAATGCTGAGAGTGCCACAGCTAAAATTTCAGAGAAAATCTGAAAAAAGGGGGAATCCCTCATAATTGATCATAAATGAGGGAATACCAAAACCGATTTGGGCATCTAAGGGTTTGATCCCTGGTTGAGCGGAAGAGACATTGGTAGGCTTGTTACTGAGCAAGTTGGGCGAAATCATACGTAACAGCGGTATCAGGACCTAGGATAACTAGGTCACAGCTTTGGTTTGTTTTTGTGAGCACTACGCGTACTGTGGCTCAGCCGTAAGGTTATAAGAACAGGCTCCAGATGGGGAAGCGTCAGGGACTGTATCAAGCCGGTCCTCTGTTTCAGATCTAATCATGTTGGAAATAGTGCAACGATGCGCCCCTCCCCGAAAATCGGGTCAAACAACCGATGCGGTGAGTGCGGACATTCCGCAAAGGAATGCTGGGCGCCACCTCGTCGCTGCTCAATGTGCGGTGTTGAAGGACACCGAATGAATAGCATGACCTGCCCAAAGTACAGGGAAGCTATCGGAGATAGCGAGAAGACCAAATCTCATTGGCAGGTACCTCAAAGGCCGCACCACCTGCAATCGAGACCTAATGAGGCGGGATCTTCGGTCCTTCTGAACCGACTGCTGCATTCCCCCTAAAGGGAGGACACAGAAAAAGCACTGAAAACGAATCACAATGAGAGTCTCATACCCGGAAGAGGATTGGACTATGCAAAGAGGCCCGGTTCTTCTTCGAGAATCAGGTCATTACGAGCGTACTGCAGGATGAGAAGGTAACAGCCTGCAAACGTCTCAAAATAATTGAACCATTAGAGATCAATCTAAACGGAAGTCGGCAGGCTCACGACGTACTCAAGGTAGAGTGCTTCTCAAGGGGTGTTTCCATCGTCCTAACTTCGGAGCCAAATAGGCGAGTGGCGATGGATATGGGGAAACGGGGAATTGAATGGTATGAGTACGATTAAGGGGATACTGCAGTGTTATATCACTCGGGACTAACGTACCTGAACGTATTGGGATGGGTGGGGTCTAGGTTTCACTTGGGTGGAATTAGAGGACGAAGCACCCATATACAGTTGTTATTTTTTACCAAAGAAATTAAGAGGAATTTGAATACTTTGCAGACAAGCTCGGGGAGGGGGGGGATATTAGACTACACAGTGTAGGAAATCTTGGCTTTATCTAACAATGGGGTGGAATCAACAGGGTGGGCGACCGGTTGGCAACTCCTGAACAAGGAATCGCTTAGCGATCATCTGTATATCGCTTCTTCGATTCAAAGTAATTACGAAACCGACGTTCCTGCGGACCACGTAGGAAGAGGAAAACCAGGAGGATAGACTCATCGGTTTTTGAGGGCGAGGCGGCCGCCAGCTTTGACAAAAAACACCCGGGGGAAAGGTCGCAGATACCTCAAACATGCTTTAGACCTAATAGGGAAACCTAATAGGGATCGTGGAAAAGGCCTGCTCTAAGGCTTATCTAGGGAGGGAAGCAAAGACATCTCGGAGGAAAAAGACCTATGTGCTGGTGGAATGAGAGAATCAAAGTAGCAAGGAAAGAATGTATTAAAGCTAGAAGCATTCTGGCTGGGCGCAATGGGGCCATTAAAAGGGACAACAACATTTCAGGGACGGGGAAAAGTTTTAAGCAAATATTAGACAAAAAAAGAACACCTTGGACTGCAAATAAGGGGCAGCAAGCTGAAGGCATTGAAACGGATACAGAAAAAGGTGTAAGGAGATACCTGCGGCTTATTTTACGGAACAGGAGTAAAATACGGAAGGGGCTCCTCATGTCCCTAGGGACCGGGTCAGGGAAATAGTGCAAGACCTTTTTCTGTCAACAGCAAACAGTTATTCTCGAGCAAGGTCTCTCGGTCCGGATGGCATTCCGGCAGAGGCAGTCAAGAGGGTAGCCAAATGGGATAGAAAATAAGTCTTGGCTAGCACGATCAATAAATTCAATTTCCAGTCATATGGAAAAAGGGCAGGTTGATTCTTATGCCTAAGTTTGGGGGCAGCTCGTCTAAAGGGTTTCGGCACATGTGCGTCACTGAAATCCTTGGCAAGCTCTTCGGGCATATTATAAAGGAAAGACTAAGATAAAGATCTATCAAAAAGAATGTTTCTTCAACTTCCAATATGGTTTTCAGGGAGACAGGTCAACTATTGAACCAATTTGACGTGCCTTGACTCTAGCGGATGAGGAAACGACAAAAGCATAAGAAAAGGCGCTTCATCCTCATGATTCTGCTAGACGTCAAGAACGTTTTCAACTAAATACGATGGAGGGAGATTATGAGCGCTCTCGGGGATAAAGGGATGTCGGTCGATATATTATTTCGTCGTACTTTAGCCAACGGTCGTTTTTAGCGGGTAGTGAGGCCACGGCCGGTGTTCCCCAAGGGTCTACTAGACCCCACTCTTTGGAACTTAGTCCATGACGGGGTTTTGACTGTCTCCCTGCCGTGCGATGTCCACTCCAATTGCATGTATGCATGATCTGGCTTTGCTGTTGACCCTATGAGAAGACCTTACAGGGGGGGCCAACGAGGCCTTGTCCACAGTCCGAATGAGTGAGGGACATCAAGCTGAAACCCGCGCAGGACAAGACAGAGGCGCTCTACCTTACAGGAAAAAAAGAACAAGGGGATTAGGCTAAACCTTGAAGGCCGCCCGATAAAGGTGAAAAAAGATGACGTACCTTGTCGTTCAGCCCGACACCGGTCCAACTGACACTGCACATGTACAGAAAGTATCTCTACAGGTTAGCCGGGTGGCGATTAACAATGCCAGTATTCTCCCGAGAATTGGAGGCGCTTGCAATGCTACGAAACGTCTCCTGGCCTCATTGGGTGAATCTAGAGCCATGTATGTGTCCCTAGTATAAACGGATTTGGCCCAGCGCACCCGGACGAACCGAAGCTAGGACGAACCTTGCTTTGTAGGGCATAGAGACATTTGGCTATTAGAACGGCCTGGGCATACAAGACAGTCTTTGCCGAAGCTCTATAGGTTCTGTCCAGGATGCTCTTTTGGGACCTCCTGGCAAGCGAAAGAGTCGAATGCCTCCTAGACAATGAGTACGATCTACAGACTACAAGGAGCGTAACCCTTGACCAGTAAAAGGACAAATGGAAACGAAATCCGTTCTTCCAAAAAGCCTGATTCCAAATCTTGATGAATGGTTCGACAGTGACGGTGAACTTACCTACTGGATCACCCAGGATTCCTCAGACATGTCTGTGCTCTGTTCACCGGGTGTCGCGGATGGTTTAGAGCATACAGCCTTCTGGTGTGATGCTTTGTCAAAGACGTGGAGGACAGGGGACCAGAACCTACGGTGCATGTCACTACGGGGTATATTTAAAAAGATGATGCGCTCCCAGAAGAGAGGGGACAAGGTTACTAAATGGCTAGACGGAATTATGAGGGAAAAATAGATCATTGAGCAGATCGTAGGGGGTTGGTAGCTACAAGGCCGCAGAGTCGAGTGGCGGGCCAGGGGCTGGGGAATGATGAGGCAGGGCGTGTGGGCGGTCCGGTCTCACTGGCCCAACTGGCCCCTACTAGGTGACTAGGGAGCATTCGCATAAATTCTGGATGGAAATTCGAAGTAATGCAATAAGGTTTCCGAGCCACCTGAAGGAGGACACGGTTTTAATGGGTTTGCATGTCGCACACTAATGCCAATATGATCGTATCGGTATGTATGTGCATCAAGCATTTCCAAAATACTTTAAAAGAAGTCCCAGGACCGTTTTGGCCTCATCACCGATCTCAAGATAGAAAGTATTATTATCACATATGATGCAAATTCTCAGCTCATTGCAGTTGTAACCTCAAAAATTTAAAGAACGAGAGATGGTGTCGCGTTTAATAAAATTCTTCTGGCCGTGTGTCTAACCCTGTCAAATATAAATGGAATAGGCTAGCTTCCATTCTAAAAACCTTAATTAGGCTGTTTGAGCTCAATACAGTACCATTTCAATCATAATCCAAGACTGAAGGTCATAAATGTAAATGATGATTTACTGATTGTGTACATGTTTACTACAAGTTTGGCTTTGACACAAAACATTTTTTTCTAAACCACGGACCAATTTGATTTATTTAGAGCTCACCAGTTTGTTCTGTTCCATTACTTAATTCCATATTCTGCCTTTCATCGGCCCTAAAGGTCGTGCAAACAACTTACAAATAAGGTGTGCAAGCTTGGCTTTGGAGAGAAAATAAAACTTCTCTTGATAATACTAATTTGTGTGGGGGGCCACATTTACTACACTATGTCTAGCAGTATTAATACTTGTGCTAAAACGGCTGTTCTTGCGACGGCTCTGTCATTGGTATGTGCTGGGCCCATCACACACCGCCAGCTCTGGAAGCGTTTTTAAAGGCAAGGCTGACTTCCTAGAGCAAAGCGGTCAAATCAGCGGCACCCCCGCTTATGTAAACCGTAAATGTCTACGGCCAGGTAGGATTTCATCTAGCCCAAGCCCTTACATGGTTGCTTCCAGGAGTGCCCACAGACCTTAAAGACTAATGTTTCCTGTGTGAGAGAGCCGCTACCGATAACGCGTATCATAGACCATTTTGGTGTAGACGCTTCCGGGAAGCTCGACAGAACATTTTCCGACGGCTGTCCGAAAGGTCACGCCAGAGAATACGGCGGTATACTGAGAAAAACACAAGGTGGACCCTAATTGGAGACCTCGCTGAGGGGATCTTCAAACCCAGTGAAGAAGAAGAAAGGACTCACGAAAATGTTACCATACAAAAAGAAGGGCTGAAATCTGGAGTAATGAGGGGTCAATTGAAAGGGCATTAGTCCGGGATGCATGATGCATAAACCAGAGAATTTTTTTTTTTTCCAATGAGGGTTCCTAAGGAAAATCGACACGCGTGGCGTGGCTTCTGTCCAGGCAGCCAATCAAATTGCTGTATCGACGGAAGAGGAAATGCCGACTTCTTATAAAAAGTGACAAATGATAAGTAACAAGAAAAAAACAGCGAGACACGGCAGTGCAGTAAATGAATACATAGGAATATATCCGCACCCCAGATCGTTGTGAAAATCCCGAGAGAAAGGCAAATAAAAGAGGAGATTTTTTATATACGGAAACAAATAGGAAGAAAAGGTGGCCGAACATTCGAAACGTTTTAGATTATTATTATTGTTCCTATATTTTATTTTGGTCCTATTGTAGGTTTGAAACAATGCTAGTAGCAGAGGACCACGTCTATGCAAACGAACCTCTGGTTCCTTTTTGCTGTCCATTGAATCTATCGATTTCTATGCGAGCATACTCAATTTCACTGGGAAAACATTTTTATAGGCCGGCTAAAATAAACTAGTGAAAAGTACTAGCTGATGTGACCACTTTTTGAAGAAAATGATTATTTACCAAATGATTATTTATTTAGTGTTTGCATTTTTACAGTAACATACGTTGCACAACTCAGGAATTGTATCTATTAAGTATTGCAGGTCGTTGTTGTCTAGTTCCATTTAATGTTCAATCATAATAGTTGATTAGTATACGTTGTCTTTACTTAACTATTTGTAAGCTTATATTGGCGGAATTGAGAAAGTACTTACTAAACCGTTAAATATCTAACGAAAGCCGCGGATCCAAGTACAGACTGTACATATATTAGCGAGCTTTTACTTCGCTGTGTGATTACACCACTCCTTTTTAGAAATGAAAATAAAAAATCTGGTGTTCGAAGACGGCAGAATTAGACAGATTATTTACTAATTAGGGTAGCAGTAGCAACAAGCCGTTTAGCTCAATTCATTTACCGCTTTATTTAAAAATCACAATCTATCATCGATTATACCATTCAAATTATTATCATCGTTTGCTAATTTGCATAGAAAACGCTGAGTGGTACGTAATGGTAACAATACATCATAGAATTTATCTTTGGCTAGTGTCGTGTTCTTCGGCGTTATTTAGCACAAAAATAATTTGTAAAGCCTGCTTTCAACTCTTTTATGGCCTATCAACCATTGTAGGTATTTTACATGTGTTAAACTCTAGTAGATCTTGCTAAGTTGGACGGAGTGACATTGATAGTTCGAACACGTATTTGTTCAGCCAGCTGTAGGTAAATGAAGATGCTTCACTGATTGTTGAGCTTTTGCTTAATACGTAATTTTTATTTTTCTCAAATGCAAGAACACTGTATTTGAGCAACTATTCCATTCATATGACCCTACAAAAAATTCCCTTTTCGGACGCCTCAATAATTATCTCAATTGCTCTTAGATAGTTAACCAAACTGTGCAATTTGACTAATCATCTCATGTTGACGGGTGTGCGAAATCTTTTTGAAGTGTAAATATTCATAGAAAGGGTGAGTAGAATTGTTTTTACGTTGAGTAGTTGGTTATCTTGGACAGATAATGTTTCAATATAGTTGTCATATCAAAGTTGATATCAAAACAATCCAAGTGCACATGACTAATGAAAATTTAGGGTATTGGTCTTGTATTTTTTTGCGTATAGAATAGACAAGACCTCGCTTCTACTATATACTTTTCATACACACTTCTCAAAACATGCATAAAATAGAATATAATATACTTTGAAACTCTAAGCTTCGCTATATGTGTGTGTGCGTTTGTGTGTGATTCTGAGCGCTCACAAATTTAACATACTTTTTAATGTATTCAACAAGGCACTGCATATAAATTGGGAACGACATTTTGTAAACTATTGGTGCACTTTTACCTTCAAGTAACCTCAAGGAAAGTGCTAGTTATCATTTTGAAATATTGTTTTACAAGGTTGTTATATTATGCTATAATTAACCAGCCTCTTGCGTCTTACTAACATGGAAGATTATCGCCAGTTTATATCTAGTCATAAACAAATTCCCGTTTAGACGATTGATACGAAAAGCATGAATTAAAGAAGAACAACTGATTTAATGAACCTAGTATAAGCACGTGTTATTGCCTGATTTAAGTTGTTTTGTCATATGAAATGTATAATCCGTGAATGTCGGTTTTGTATAATTTGATGGTTTCATCGATGTTTCAATGAAGGTCTCGTTAATGTGTTAGTTTTATGTTTCGTTAATTTCTCTTCAGTTTGGCTGTTGGCTCATTTGCTTGCATCAATCTTCGGCAATAGAAGCTACGCCATTACCTGAAAACGATCGTACATAACAAATACACGTCAAGATTTTGTATTAACCGTTGATAAAGTGAACCTATATAGATCTGTCAGCTTCCCGAGGCACCAGCTACTTTGAAAACCCTACTTTCAAAATTAAATACATTATTTGTCTCTTTAGGCCTAAAATGGACTTACGGCAAATGAATGACGTCTCTAGAGAATCAAACGGAGCATTTTTGCTCAAGAGCACGCACGTAATATAGTGAAGGTTGTCTGATGTTTCCTCTGTTTAAGCTTGTTAGTAATTGCTAAGCCAGCAGCTACTAATCGTCGACGATAACATGCCGAAATCGATGTTTTATTCATGCTGTTTCAATTGATCAACAGGGTTTTATAGCTTCCTCCATCAAAGCGAGAGGTGTTGATGGAAATATCGGCCAGAGTAAGTTCTCCTGAAAGGAGACCATTTTCTTCAAAAAAGGCTTCCAAAAAGCCCAGTATTTTTTCCCTCTGTCTCCTAAAACAAAATACTGCTGAGTTTGGTTCAGATCCCATCTCCTATTTGCAACACACATGCATACACACAAATAATTCAAATTATTCTTTATGTATAGTAGTGAAATTGTAGGCTTATGTCATGAGTGAATTTTATGTCTCAATAATCACTAAGTCTGGCCTGCAAACATTGATAGAATTGCCTATCATCGATATTTCTCTCCATGTTGAATTGTTACGGTTTCTGGTTTACCGGCTTACCGGAGTCTTTCAGGTATTACCGGTGTATGTACATAATTAGGTGTTTATATTTTATGTTAATTTCGACGTGATAACATATAAGTTACGTCGTGTATCTAGTGAAATGGCTTCCGATATGTCTTATGCCTGATACTCTGGTTTTGTAACATTTGTTTGAAATGCTATCATTACATTAGCCATTCTCTCGTACTTGTGGGCCGTTGTATGTGCTCATCCTTTCATTCTCAGGCAACACGCTTGTAGTTTTATGGTTACCCTTAGCAAAATGTATACTAATTAGAACTGAATTAATAATAATACAGACCGTCACTGACCAGGCTTGCTAGAAGGCAAATATACTCACGATGAAATAAAATACGTTTATATGAGTACACTTGTTTTTTCACTGGTTCGTGAACAAATCTCAGTAAAAATATCGCAAAAATTAACGCTGTTAGCTTTCATTTAAAATCACACAGAGTGGGCAGACTATATAAAAATGTTCCTTATTTAAATAGGATTACTTTTTTAGAGTCGAGTTTACCGCGAAAGCAGAACTTCGGGTGAAAATATACGCTTATGGCCTTATGCAGCGTTCCGTGAAAGTACACATTGCCTTGCCACAGATTTTTTTTATATATTTTTTTTATTAAGCTTTCAGGTTCATCCAAAACAATACACAAAGCTTATAAAATAACTTCCTTAAAAATAATGTTTTTACGATATTATATTAAATTAGACATGGGGTTCGCCTGTTAATGATTGCCCTCTTCTTCGGAAACTCTGGGTAGAGTAGACTGTCAGGCTGGTATTTGTTGACGAAATAGCGCATGATAGTACGGGAATCACTAAGACTGAAATCACCATCAATCAGGGTGGGATTTGCATGCTAAGGGTTAATATAGACATTAAATGGCAAATTTTCAAACACGTAGTTATCCAAGTATAGTAAGAAATAGAAAAGAATGTTTAGTTAACAAATGATGAAATGTAAACTTTTTTACCCTTACATGGTACATTTAATGTATTTTTATTTGATCGATGTACACGTTCGCGTCGAAAGTAAATTGATTAAATTTATACTTTTGTACAAAGCATATAAGAAGCGTAATGATCTTAACAAATACTTCAGTAAAAAAAATTTATCCTTAAGTACCCCTACAATTGGCTGTAACGATGTTGACTTACTGCTAATATTCTCTTCGCTGTTATGGTACAACAAAAACGTGTCTAGTTGATTTTTGTTAGACTTTGTTATCTCACATCCCATTCAAGGGAACTTTTTTTTTTTGCGACGGAGAAACTCTCATGAGCACCCGGCTTCACAACAAAGTATTCGCCGGGT
>MNPL01021704.1:0-11387 GCA_002081605.1 Tropilaelaps mercedesae
ATATATATATATATATATATATATATATATATATATATATTGTTTAACAACCACAAACTTTGAGAGAAAGAGGAAGAGAAAGAGAAACAGGTGTTGGGGTGAAGGATCAAATGTGCGCAACGACACGCAAAACGCAATGAGAAAATTAAATATACGATAGAGACGAGATAAAAATTAAACTAATAATAAATATATGAACAGAATAAATGAAAGGAGTTGGTTTGAGCGATCGACAGAGGGAACTCGAAGTTGCCAAGAATAGCATCACATAACAGGTCTAGACAGCCATGACCACAAAATGACGATATATAATAATAAGTATGACAGGAGGAGATGCCATACCTAAAAGATGCTTGTGTAGTATTATTATTATTATCATTATTATTATAATTACCATAATGATTACTATAGAAACTAATGACACATAATTAAGTTTGCTGCTTTTTACTGTTCAGAAGAAGATGCTCTTATTATTATAGTTGAAAATCATACGAAAAGCGAGACAGAGAACAAATAGAGTAATGGTAGGAAGTAACGGATGCTGGAGAAGAAATTCACGGCATTGGTTGGTTGCGTTGTTATTGGAAAAACGAATAGCTCAAAATGAGTATCCAAAGCAATAGGGGACGAACGAGACGAGTTGATGTGGGCAGTGTTGCTACAAGAAAACCACGTGTACTTGTTCATGCATTCGATCAACAGGGCCCAACTATGTGTCATACAATATTTAAACACTGACATAGTGTGACTCTAGTCAGCTGGGCATTACTTGGCTATGCATGGTTCACTGATTAGCGATGATAGGTTATGTCTGTACGTTTTAAACACTTACAGTGATATTCTATACCAAATAATTGGGATGAAGGTTTTGGATTTTTCCTTTAATTGATTCAGCGATGTCTATAAAAAGATCGAGCCGTATTGTGTGATCTAATAAGATCCTTCGTTCACACTTACATATTACTTAATTGAGTAACCATTGAGGGTGTATTTAAGTAGGGAGGTGGTGAAATTATTTATTTTACACCATGGTTGTTGTCAAAGCTCGCATGTACATGCTATAAAAGGTGCCACAGAATTGGTTGCTACTACGAGCTTCCGAATCGTTCCATAGTATAATACCTACCTATCTCGGGGTCATGTCGACGTTGTTAATTCGTTTTAGTCGTTTTTGCCGATCCTACTTCATCGGCTTCACAAAGTTATGCTTTAAAATGTTTTTATTATGTTTAGTGTACACTAAGCCATATAGTCCGATTCTTTTAACCAAAACAACTGAATCGGGAGTATTTAAAGTAGTTCCGAGCAGCACTCAGTGACATTTGAATGACCCTTTTCCTGACATTGGTAAAGCATATTTATCGTTTTGTCCTCTTAACGACAGCTGCTTGAATTCCAAGACGTCTGTTTGCTGGACGTCTTTGGCTTGGCTTGAGGCCAATACGGATTACATGGTCAATACGAGATTCATGATTTGCGATACGTGTTATAAAAATAGTGCATTGGGTAGTTAACCACACATGCGCAACATCATGGACAAGTGTTTGCCAAAAATGGCCTTGAAATAAAAATAGAGAAGCTATCGCTGGCACAGACGTACAGATTATACTATAAAATGACCATAGTGTATATCATAAACGAAGTATGAAAGCGAAGTTGTGCGCATTTGGAGCATTTCAGTGATTTATCGACCACCATATTCTACGAAACAATATATTTGTGCATCGGTTCATTTACTAAATGCATTCATGATTCGAAGAGGGGGTAAAAAGCTTGAACAAAATTGTACAGTCCAATCGAGATAATATCCATGCAATTCAACATTTTTGGTCGTTATTAGGGAATTTTAGCGGCTGGGCCCGGTAGTCTGTCACAACGTCTGCAGTTGGAGGCTAATCAATATCTAGGCCAAAATCGACTGAATAAAGCTGTCTGTAGGAAACAAATTTGCGGCGTGAATGTTGCCGCGAGCGGACGGCACTAATGTAGCGACATGATCGCCCGCAGGCAACGCACAAGCAGATAATACGACTTCACGTACGGGGAAGCTGAGGGCTACGACCGGCATTGTATGGTGCGAGGATATCGGTCGCCATGGCAAACACCATGTTACATCCATTGTGCTATTGGGCGAAGCCGGTGTATATATGCGGAGTAATATATACATGTTGTAAAATAAATAAATGGGTAAATAAATATCTGATACAAATAAAGATAAACTTGTTTCCCTTGCCCCAGGTTGTTGTCTTCAAATTTAGAAGGATGTTGTTATCCATGTTTGACAGGAAAAAGGATGTTAAGTAGATGGCTGCTCAGGGCGACATGACAAAGGTGAGATGTGTTTCACCGCGTAAAAGAGCTAATACCAGACGTCAAGGCATGGCCAGATAGAAAGGGAGGGGACATCACATACGAACTAGTACAGATTATAACGGGACATGGAGACTTTTGCACATACCTGCACAGGATTGGCAAAAGAAACACCGAAATCTGTGAATACTGCAGTAGCGGGACAAGGACTCCCCCGAGCACACGCTTTTCGAATGCAAAGCCTGGGTACAACAAAGGAGTCCTCTACTGAAAGCAGGAAGAACGGTCGAGGATCTAATAGGCAAGATGATTGGGGAGAAGAGGGTATGGGCAATAGCTGTGGGCGAAATTAAAGAAGTGCTAAAGGCAAAAAGGAACAAGGGGCGATTGGAAACAGCACGGAACGGGAGCCTGGCCGATTGATCCAGCGCACTCAAAAACATTCGCTGGCAGAAGTAATGTTGAAAAACGGTACCTCCAGTGTGATGTGCATCAGGTGGCGTGGGTTTTAGTGGGTAGATCCGTTTACAGCGGAAGTCCCATACTACCCGGCGAATACCCTGTTGTGAAGCTGGGTGCTCATGAGAGTTTCTCTGTCGCAAAAAAAAGGTGCGTTTCACGCCTAATCGTTAGATGAAAACTAAAAGCGATAAAACACGCAATTCTTTATTATAGAATAGACGGTAAAATAGTGGAATATTGCGCATAAAACCGTGTACGAGAATATAAGGGAAACATTATTTTTATATAGGGCACTTCATAAATCAAATAAAACCTCAATAAAAACAAAATACATGAGTGAACACTATCTGACCGAGTATGTAAGACATGACTCTAGCAAAATTATGTGGATATATACTAAAATGACTACCGAATGCGCGTTCCGTTTGCACACAAGTGACACAAATTTGTTTCACAACAATAGCTCAATCAATTAATGAGTAAATTTCGTTCAGCGAAATACGTGTCCATCTAAATATACATTTGCCGAACAACGGCCAATTTTGATTTTCTTGTCAGATAATTAAAACAACAGTCAGCGCGTGGTGGTTCACATGAAATGGCTAACGGTATGGACTGCGAATACTGAAAGAAGGCTGGAAGGTGTTTGCATGTCTGCCTGTCTGATTTTGTAAAATTTACTATGTGATATTTAAAACATTGTGGTTTTACTGGTGGTTATACTGTCGAACGTCCACTTTAATTACGTATCAAGAATGGAATTCAAGTCAAATGGAATTAACGGCATCCAGGTTTTTCTGATCCATTTACATTCAGTCTCAAAAGTGACAAAACGGTGTAACATGCCTGCTTTTCTTTAACTAACAAGTATAAAGCAAAAGCGAAATTTCAATTTCGATTAACACAAATTCACCTCATATTGACTTATTCAATTCTCATATGATACTAATTTCGAAGACCGAACATAACGTAAGAAGAAGCCTACAGTAAATCAAGAAATTCAAGGGGTTTAGAACACCTACTTTTAATATGTTATGTTGTATGACTGATCTAGGAAAGCAAAAGCTCTGGGAATAGGGTTAAAACGATAATGAAAATGAGTTACGAAAAAGGTCTTGTAAATCCCAGATTTCAAGGATGGTCTTCAAAGTAACACAAGGGTACCTCGTGTTTTTTGTGCAAGGCAGCAGTATCTCTTGGAATGACAGAGAGTGATAACAGGTGAATATGTTCCGTGGGCTAAATTATGAGAAATTTGCGATTTATCATTTCTTGAATTGAATATGTAAATATACAATTCAATTGTTCTGTAAAAAAATGTTTGTCATTGGCGACTTTCAAGGGTAAGCTTTGGCATAATTTGAGTTCACGAATATAATGCAGTTTGTGTATAAAATCGAGATCCATTTCATTTTGGTTAAAATAGTACATAAGTAATGTGAATAATAAGAGGTCACGCTTGCGAGCGCTTGTTCGGGAAGCTACGCGAGTGGATCAGAGAACGCGAAAGCCTCATAGTAGTCCACCAGATGCTGACGCCCGCTCTCTTTCAGCTACTTTTTAGCATTTGGAAGTGGACATGTCGCACCTGGTATAATAGGTAATGGAATCTGTGAATCTAATAACGTGTGATGAGATGATGACACATCCTTGTATGTAAATCTTGGAAGGATCACCAGCAAAATAGATGATAGTATCTCAAAAAGGAACCATGAACTCAAATATTGTGATGGCCGGGGTATTGTCGAACTGCACTGACACGTCGCGCATATAATATGAGAAACTATCTCGAAACCTTTAAAATAATCGGGCTTGCAATCTGTGTTAAAGAATCAATAATGTACAGGAGCGACATGCATGTTTATGTATACAAACTAAAGACGTAACCAATTACAATATGCTCATACTGTAATGGAACACGTTCTTTATATGTTATTCTTTCGAGAACATAAGCATTGTAAAATAGCAGGTACGTTAATAAAGATTAAATCGCGTGATTACTCGAGTAGTCTTGATTTCATTTTATGCTAGGTTAATGGTGTTTCAATAGACGTTATTCCATTGCTAATGGTTCTTTGGCCGCATGGAATGGCACCGACGGTGACTGAAGTGGCAATGGAACTGGCAACAAAACTAGCAATTTTCATAGTGTACGTGCTGTGGTGATTAGGGGATCGCATGCTTGAAGTCATATACTTTCTGTACGCGTACCTTTGGAAGCAATGGTTACTGGAAAAAATGTAAGAAGCTGTTTCGAGTTAAATACGAGAAGGAGTTCAAAAGGCATATGATATTAGGTTAGATGAATTGGTTGAGGTAATCTTGATTGGTTAATTAAATCCGGTGTACAAATGGCATAAAGATTAAAACTGATCAGACTGTTGATGTTTTGATTCTCCAAAGCTTCCATAGATTGGCAAAAGCTAAAATTTTCTTGCATGCTCGTTGATTAATATGTTCTAAGAATTCACCACATCGGTGCACTTGATGTACAGTTAGCTTGTATCGTAAGGCTACCCGCCTGTCATCGCTTCTGTGAAAAAATTTAGATTAACATCTAACATCTTTAACTCCAACTGCTGAATGAATTTATTGAAGATGTTGGCTTTTACGAGTCCAATTCGATGGCTCAGATCTTCAATAAACAATGGCGTATTAGAAGGAAAACAAACTATTGTGTTTCTTTTATTAATGTGAATCCTTTGTACGCTTGTAAAAATCATTTGAGAATGTATAATTTCTACGTCCTGTGAATAACCAAACAGTAATTAACTAAGTACGTAATATTACTGCTGTACATAACAGTGTAACGTTTACTTTTAATAACTGTACATATGTCACACATGATTTTAACCTGTGATATCTGTTTTATTTAGCGACGGAGCATACATCACGCGCAGCCAACTTTACAAATTAAAATTTGCTGGATAGTCTGAGACGCCCGCTGAGGGTGGATTTGCATCACTAAAACTCACGCCATTTTTTATTTTTCTTTTCTCGCAATGTCGAACCTATTTCTCCGCTGCTTCTCCTTGTCGTCTTTTGCCCTCACAATTCCATCAAACCAATCCATTATCTCCCTCCATATGTGCGGTGTCTGTACCATATATCGCATTGCCCTCCTCATACCTAAAAGTGGACATCTTTTATTTGTCCGCTAATTTGCAGTGGCCTATATGTTGAGATACTTTTCCGAAAGCCATAGTAGTGTCTGTTTAAGAGGGTCTCGAGTTTCTACATGGCAGACTTAAGCTATTAGGACATGCGGAAACAACTTGCCCGCGGTGCTCAGTAGACAAATCGGGACGAGACTGGGTTGAACGCCTCGTGGCACCGTCAAGCAACGGACGGAGCTAGTTCCAGTTTCTTCGGTGACTATACGGCGCTGTGGCCTGGTTCCTGCAAAAAATTCCTGCTGTTCCTGCTGAAATTACAGCGGGCTGCTAGGCGTCAAAGGCGAAAAGCATTGGTAAAGCTACAGTTTTGAAACTGGAGGTACGCCAGGCCGGTGGTTAGCACAAGGGCCCGAAGCTGCTTCGCCTGCCTTGGATGCTCTATCGTCCACAGTAGGGAAGGCCGGCTGGCCTACCCCGGAGCCCACTCTTGCATTGATGGCGCGAAGTTTGTAGGTGCCGCAGAGTGCCCCGAGGGGTAGTTGACCGGGTGATTCATAATCCAAGTACACCATTGCAATCCGGAGGGTGCACTACTAAGGCCACAATACGTTCATTACCTCTGACTGAAAGTAACTGTCACCTCGTTGTTGGGAAATGATGTGTAACATTGACACTGGATCTCGAAAAGAAGAAGATTGGGAAGAAATGATAGAGAAACAAACGTTGTAACCGCTGTTGAACACTCTTGGTCGGACAAAATATTCCGACACGTGCGGTCCGTGCCGAAATCCCTGGGTCCTTCTCACTAAATCCAGGTCGCCTTGCTCAAGCGTAGCGACAAAGACTACATGAAGGCCCTGTAAGCCATGTCGGATTTCTTCCTATTCGCACATGAGGTGGCCGACAGTATACAGGCGAATTCAGTCCCAATCCTACGTAATCATGCGGAAATCCGAGATCGACTGGCAGACACTTCATCTCCCAAGGTAGAATCTTGGTTGTGGGCCTCATGGGGGAGGAGGCTGATCACAAAGCACAAATCGCCGTCGTCATGAAGGTTTTGAACGAGAGGGTTGATGGGAGCCGGTGATACCCCCTCTTGACCATGTCACCCCGGAGAAGCGGAATCCCGTAATAAGCCGCGTTTCTGAGGTCTGCGGGAGGATGCAGCGTGCAGGGGTAGGCCTACGGGTGTGTAACCTGGCTGCCGCTAAGAACCTGATAGCGGCGCGAAACATGCGGATAGGCAGGCACCAAGAAATGCCGCCGCACAGAGAAATCGGAGATGACTCCGTGCCTCCGGTGCCAGGGTCTAGGGCACATTGCCGAAACTGTGCACCCGAGAAGTCACTTGAGAAAGCGTGTTTTAACTGCAGCAAGGAAGACCACAAGGCCGTAACATGCAAGGCGAGCAAGGCTAAACGCCTCATATACCAGGAAACTGGACATCGCTTCGTGAACCCACGATGTCCGGCTCCCTGGAAGCCTTTGAGCCTTTGAAGCCAGCGAAGGTAAGAGATAGGAGGTGGCTGAGAAATCAGCTACGCCTGGAAAGACGGAACAAACTGTAAAATCAACTCCGTCGAAGGGGATGGAAGATGCGTAAAAAGAAGAAAAGGAAGAAGGCTTATCGCACAAAGGTGGTGGACGATGACAGGACCCATGCCGACAAAAATAAAAGGTCTCCAAGCGAACCTCAACCACACATGTAGGCCGTGGTATTTTGGAACAGAGGGTGCAGGCAGCCGCATATCGGGTATGTAGGACGGTTGAAGGGAACGTACACGGATCCGGCAGCGGACGCGGCGATATGATGGACCGGAAAGACACCAAGCCTAGCAGGCAGAAGTAGGGGTCATATGGCGACTGGATCATATGATGCCTTTGCCGCGAGATGGCACGACAAAACACCATCGTCGCACGATACCACCTTCGTGAAACGTAAGGCGACACTAGGAAAGGGTAAGTGGGCCAGAATTATCGAATAAGAGTTACTGGAACCTCCCGGAGAGGGGTTCTGAAAAACTCCTGAAAAGGGGACGTCAGAGGGGCAACTGATGTCCCACCAAGTGATGATAAACTTTCATCATCCTCCACGCGGGGAAGGCGTTTACATAGACCCCCAAAAACAAGGAAATAAACAGGAAGTCGGGCCACCGGGTATCCACCGGCCTCCCCATTAATACTAATACTAGCCTCGCCTTCTTGGATATGAATTTGTGAGGAAAGTAACCGCGAAAGGAGCTATGGTTCGAAGTTTTCTACTGAAAATCTTGTGTGATATTCTTTGCTTTCATAGTCATTTATCGTCCTCGATTGCATCAGCAGGTCGGAATTAGCAAAGCCATTTTTTCCAGTTAATTTTAGATATGCTAATACTGCCTACCAATACAATGCATTAAAAACATCTTAACTCAAGGTGTTCTAAATCGTTTAGTATTTTGTCCGCGCTCATTAACAAATGATAAGGTGCGCAAAACAGTACGGGCTAGTCATGCTGTGAGATGACTTTCACCAATATAAACTTCTATTAGGCCTCAAGATTGTTATTATAGCTTCATCATTCCAGATGCCTCGGCCGAGCGTCTTATCTACATCTCTATCCACATTCTATTCTTTTTGTCACTTATTGCGGTTACTATAAAGAAGACCGAAAAATGAATGAGAGAGGATGAGATCAAGTAAAACGAGCTATGATTAATTTCCATTGTGATGCAGGCTGCATCATAATGTTATTCTTGAACCCGTTCATCACAGTTTCGTAATGCTTTCTTCAACAGCTCATCTAGCGTCCCCTCTAATGATTTTTATCAAGCAATGCATGATTTTTGTATGCTGATGTACTCACGGGAGATTGGGCTTTTTCTACTTGAATGATGAGAATTTAAGAAAATGTCACTACAGTATAATACGGTAACATAACATATTGATTTGTTTCAGCGATTCTTTTTTTTTTCATTTTTTTTTATCTTTTCTTTTTTATTTTTTTTTCTATTTTTTTTCATTTTTTCTCTTCTTCATTTCTTTTCATTTCTTATTTTTGTCATTACAATTTCGTATGTACTTTGAAAAATCTCTTAAAGAGAGTTTGAGCTGCGTACATTTAAATTTTGTAATGAACTACAATGAGAAATTAACGATTAAGCGCATTTTCTATACAGAAAGTTTTTTTATGCTATGAATTATATTACATTTAAAAGAACCTAAATTACAATAAGTAACTGTCTAGATTTACTTCCAGGCGATAGAAGAACTACATTTTTTGTATGAATTCAGCTTATCGTTGGTATTTAGATAATATTAAACGGAAATTTTGATGAAGCTACTGAAAATTTTGTTCTTCTATAACAAATTGAAGTCATTAACCATGTGTCTAGACAGATTTTTAGCTTTTCAAAAAGTTTAAGAACTCCTCGTTCTACTATCGTCGGTTTCATTTTCTTTCCAAGCTTAAACTCTGGAATGATCTCTACAAATTTGGCTTCGCCTGATGTACGGAAAAGATAGCGCTGCTGTCGCGTATGGACTTCCTTCGCATTTAATTGCGTTCATTCTTTCAGTTTGGATCTCGCATGTGGGTGCTCCGGAGCCCCGATCTGCTTTTGTGTGTTGTTTACCATTACCGACTTGTCGAAACTTGCAAACAAAATACTAATATTAGTAGGCTTTCCGATGCTACTTGAGTAAAGCCTGAGAAGTGTGTAGAGCTATGGATGCTATTCAAACGTACGCTGTGTTGTCTGTTTGCATGTGTGTTACCTATGTGGTTTAAAAAAGGAACGGGGCGCAGCCTTGTCTTGGTATTATTGGTTAGATAGCATTACTTGCCAATAATCCCGCCTTGTCCCCTCTGAACTGTGCACAGGTCAGACAAGGCTGCTATTGAGCAAGTTACCTACGTTTTCGTGATAGTGTATTGACAGACAGCTCTTACTACTACTAATAAACAAGTTACTTTACATGTTACATACATACATACATACAAGTACTTGTAATTTAAGTACTAATACACAGTTACGTTACTCTTCCGCCTCCAAGTCAAATGTTTTGTGTTTGACACAAACCTCTGTTTAGTGTTGGTGCTGTCTCAGCGCAAGCAAATTTCTCTGAGCATACGAGCGACAAGGCGGCAATCCTACGCCGCCCCAAATTTGGACAACGGGTTAACCCAGTCTTACGGACTCAACCGCCATGCACAACAATTCTACAACCAAAAGAGCAGCCGACGCCACCTTAGTATCTAAGTCGGAAAGGCACCCTGAAAAAACTCATAAGCAGGTTGGTATATTATTGCTTGTTCTTGTTTTGTTTATAAAAGCTTCAACATTTTCATCATAATTCATACTAATTGGTAATCGAAGCATGAGCACTGTTATTACACTGAGTGTCCAGTCTACGCTAAAAGTACCAGTAAATAAATTATTATATATAAATTCTTCGTCAGGCATTTTTCGTCTTTTTGTTAATGGTATCTCTTGTTTTTCCTATTAGCAGGCGACATGCTTATTATTGACTTTAGTAGAAAAGGGATCTGGCTTAATGCTTCAAAAATGCGACCAGTCTGTTGATGGGATACAGTCAAATGTATCAATCAGTTTGCGCATACCATGGTGGAGAAATTTATGTCATTGACGTGCATACATACTTGTGGCAGTAGAACAACTAGTTATGGTGCTTGAAACTTTATTACTTCCAATACTTGAATCACATCAGTTTGTATATGAAACAAGCTATATTTAACAAGGATATATGGTGTATCATATGCGTAACGAGGGAAAATTATACCTTGTTCTAACATGTGCTTATTACTACTGTTTTTCTACTTTCTTGCTCGTATGAATATCGGCGTCCTATCTAAAAGCAGGTACCGTCAGAACTACTGCAGCACAAGAAGATCGGATATTTTACCGGTCGACTGCAGAGCCAACTACGTACATGTCAGACATTGGTGGTGGACGGCCCGGAGTGTTCAATGGGAAGCTTGGCAGGGTCCGTTCTATCGCGCACTGCAGGAGGCATCGGACCGTTGGTGCCAACGCCGGCCACTAACCGTACAACACAACAAACTAGTCACAGCACCTGGGGCACCTGAGTTAGCTAAAAATTTCGTTCTAGGCGGTCATACAATAGCGACTACAGCAACGCTCGTGGCTGAACCACTGGAATCGTGAGTGTTACGTAATTGTAAATCACTTCGTCCTCAGGAACATATAGCAACACCTCTATCAATTTCTTTCAATCAATATATGATGAAGTATGCATGTGTATCGGCGTCAAATATGTGACGATGTTAGAACTTAAAGATGTCTAATATCATTGTTCTTAAAACTGAAACCGCATTGCTTTCTTGAGCATATATATATATATATATATATATATAACACAATCACTCTTCACTTTTCTCGTATAATTTTTCAGGGTTGAAAAGCCTTCGTGTGGCCTTTGTAATCTGGCCGAACGCAATCCGTATCTATCATCAGCATTTCTGTCCGCCCGTGT